>RJWH01000724.1:442928-604093 GCA_004363575.1 Solenodon paradoxus | reverse complement strand
GTCTGTGAGGGGGGTGTGGTGTGGGGGGGGTGGTGTGTGCAGGGGGTGTGGTTATGGGAGTGGAGTGCTGGAGCTAGCTCACTGTCTCACAAGAGCCAATTGTTAAATTTTCAGGAATTTTACAGACTTTTATTAAACATAGCCAGTATTAAAAATTATGTTATATATACTTACAGTGAAATAAATTACATAAAAAAGTAATAAGTGCTCAAAAATCATCTCTTTTTAATGCCTTCATGACATTTTATTATAATCTTTGTTCCTGAGGTCATTTACATACATTGTGTCTGTATGGCAGGAATACTATCTATCTAACATATTATTGGGTATCTCTTCCCAGTTCCACATTCAGTGACTTAACTTTGGTAGACTGAAATCAACAATGGTGGTGAGAGTATTTACAGCATGAAATTTGTTGATTCTGTGTACTTAAGAAAATGATGGAGAAAATGTTAATAATGAAAGCTCAATTTAAACATGTGTTATGTCTGTAACTATTACATGATGACTAGCACAGAAAAATGAAGATATATTCTTCTAACATTCAAAAGCCAAATCAGCAAAGTCATCACGTCTTTGAGGAACAAATGAAGTTCCAATATACATTATTGTTGTCTCTCTTTTGTCTGACTCCTTAACATAAATGAAAGTATCTACTGACATTCATATTGGAATTACATTTATTTGTTTAGAGACACAAGTGCCTTCTTTTCTGACTTGGATAGCAATCAAGTTTTTATTCATACTCTTAATTTTGCCAAATCATGGTTGAATTGCAACCATAGTCTGGCTATGGACACGAGAGTTCAGAAAAGGCCAATAAAAACATTGTGAGCATCAATTGGCTATGTGGAATTGATAATAGAGCATTATATATTTTATCATTTGTAAAGTGTGTGCTATATACCCTTTCTATCAGATTTATGAAAATTGTATAATAAACAAATTATATAAAATTTATAAACAAACATTATTTTCTTAGAGTGTCAGTTTTTGAACATTATGAGCCCCATCTTTTAGTTATCTTTATGTACTGAATAGGGTGGACCCTTGCTGATTATTGGGGTTATGATTCTGTAGCCCAGAGTGAGCCAAACTGGATGAGCAGCTCCTTGTAGAGTTCTGTCTTACCAGGCTTATTTCTATTGAATGTGCTACCTATAACAATAGTATCTTTGAAATTGTCCTTGGTGGAAACACTGGCTCTTTCATCTTCCTATGCATAGCTTGGTGAACTCCCTTATGAAGGCAGATGGCTTGAAAGTAGCCAGACTTGCAGAACCAGGGCCTCACCCCACCTCCCAGAGCTCAAAGCCCAACTCTCTTTTCCTACAAGTGTACTCAGATACAACCGGTAAACAACAACCTGGATGGTCTCTCCATGAGAACAGGAGCAAGGAAGAGACCTCCCTTCCTCATCAGAGGTCCAGGACAGCTGAGCAGCGTGCTCATGGGCAGTCTACAGGCATGGCCACACGGTGCACTCTGGGCAGAGGTAATTATGTGAGCACAATGAGGCTTTGAACTGGGGGAGAGAGGGTAACGGAGATACTGTAAGATTGGACTCGTTTGCAAACACCCTCGAAGACTCCCAGAAATGCCAGAGAGAAGAGGCCTAGTCCTGCAATGACTTAGATGGGACTACAAGAAACAAACCTCCCAGTTTAATGACATAGCCGCTCTCATTTGTACCTCATTTGTCAAGCTCCACCCTCATTTTGTAGATGAGAAAGTCTGTTTTAGGAGGGCAATGGCACAACCAAAGAGGACACGTGGTGAGTCCGCGTCCAGTCTGTGCCTAAGTCTGTTTCATCCAGCCTCTGCTCTAGACAAGCTTTCTCCTTTAAATAAGCAGGGCAAGCAGCAGCTCCTTGCATAGAAATGCCCAGAGCCAGCTGGCATGTCTGTGAATCATCATTTGTGCTTCTCCCAGATCATTTCCAGATCTGGGGAGGAGAATGCAGGGTGCAGGTGCTCTGTGCCCACAGCTTTGACACAAAGGCCAGGCTGTCCCAGCCTTGGCTCATCATCCACCTGTTCCATTTGTCTCTGTCTGGCACTCTAACTACAGTGTAAGTTCCTATAGGCAGGGAATATGATACACATGGGCTTTGGGCCAGAACTGGGTTCAAATATTGATGCTGCCACTTACTAGCTACAACATTGGGCAAGTCCATTAAATGGAAAAAGAAAAGAAAAAAAAAAAATGTATTGATTGCCTTGTATAAGTTGGGATCTTTTTAGTTGTAAGCAACTGAAACCCAACCCAAACAGGATTAAGCAAAAGAGAGAATTTATTGACTCAGCAACCAAACTATCCTAGAATAGATTTTACTGACTTCAGGTGTGACTTGAAAGAAGCATGATGTCCTTATGGTCCATTTTCACTCTCTCCACATTCTTGTGTTCGTTCCATTATCAAATGGACTCTACTCAGAGTAGGTAGAAGGCTGCCCAAACTCCAGTCATAAATATGGTCAGGCTCATGCCTGGTAGTGAGAGCAAGTCTCTTCTAAAAATTCCCCCACAAATCCTAGGATTCACTGTGATTAAAACAATCTGGTCACATACTGTACCCTTGAACCAATTATTGGGCTTAGGTGAATGGAGAACACTGATAGGCTATTTTTCAGTCACATGTTTCTTCCCTGAAATGGAGGGTTAAGGGGGAGATGAAACCTGGATGGAGCTCATAAACTGCTAATTCATTAGGGAGTAGAGTTTTCCAAAGAAATAAAGGGACAGTTACTGAAAGAAAGAACTGTGGATTATGAGTAGCCCAAGAGACAACAAAGACACTTACTGTGTACTTGGCTCTCAGGTTCACTATTTTCATTAAATTCTCACAACAATGTGACAACCTTTCAGATTGGAAGTTTCCTCTTTAAAAAATGAGAATAATGATACCTAATAAGAAGAATAACTACCACTTACTTAGTACTTACTATAGCAGGCACTGGCTAAGTGCTTTATATATTCCAATTCATTTAATTATTTATGCCATAATATTATTGTTGGACATAAATTAAAACAGATGAAATAAAAGGCCCTAAGCGTAGTACTTAGTATATAATAGACGATAAATGTTTAAATGTATTTTATTTGTATCAGTCATTCATCTATTACAGTATTAAGCATCTAACAGGTGCTTTTTTAAAAAAGTTAAATTAATGAATGAAAGGATGAATTATTTCTTCATGTAATTATTTATATTCAGTCTAGTTGCCTAGAGGATTTTATATAACATACAAAGTATACATTTGGCAATATAGTGCAATATAAATGGAAAAAAAAATCACGGCCTTGGGAATTAGATTAAAATAGGATAACAAGATAAGTGGAAAAATAAAATGCATTCATGGAGACCATGGCATTTGTTTGTGAATTTGGCTCTGAATTACCTGGCAACCAAGGAGAAAATGGAAAGCTCGCTAGTTGCGTTTCTACAGTTAAGAGTGCCGGGGGAAATATTCTTCAGGGGAAATAATTGAATGCTTTGGTTTCAGACGTCAATGAATTATTGTTGGGAGTAGGCTGTGAAATAGAGACAGATTCTGATAGGTCTTGTTTGGCGAAAGAACTGTAGCGTAACTAGCACAGAATGTGCTGGCAAGACAGAACTTCATTTTTTGTGGGGCAAAGCCCTGAAGTACTTCTGATAATAGGATGAGGTGCCGCATTCAGAGGAGACACAGGAGCCTTGTCTCTAGGGAGAGGCTGACACTGAAGATCTGAACTCCCTCCTCAAGAAGAGACCTTGGAGAAGTTATCCATGAGGTACGGGGAGGAGGCTCTCACCTAGCATCTTCCCCAGGCAGGACACCTCCTCTTGGTTCCAAGGCTGTGACCCACAGCCAATAAAGAGTTAATGGTGGTGACCCAAATCTGCAGTCCCATTTTCGGCAGGCTGAAAATTACTTTTTAATCCTGGCTTTCAAAGCTTGCCTGGGGAACCATCTGCTGCACCCTCCCCCACCTCAGGCACATGGGATTACTCCCACCTGCCCCGCCTAACTTGTTTTGTGCAGCCTAATTCTGCTCCTGCCCATCCAGATAATAATCATGTGGAGGATGAAAATTTCATTCAGGGGCTGGCAAAAGAGCCTAGATTTAAACACAACAGAAAATCAAGGTTTCCCAGCCCAGATTAAATAGAAAACAATTTGAAAGGTCAAAATCCACAAACAATTTGCAGGTCTAGGATAAACAGACCTCCCAGCCTCGGGGACAAGATGCCATCTGCTGCAGGCTTCTGGGGCTGGGCAATATGGAGCTTGGGTTTTTTCAGGGCTCCAATACTTGAACCCCAGAGGATTACGAAAGTGGGTGATACGCCCATGACGCTGGGTTTGCTCCATGCCAGGAAATCGACATCCCTGAATGCACATTGCAGCAAGACTCGTCCAGAGCCTCTGTGAACCAACATACTAGGCCACCAATTTCTGTGCCTCATGCTATACTCTCAAGGACCTAACTAATCCATGGAGTATAGATATGAGTCAGCAAAAAAGACCATCTGAAATGTGATGTGTGCCATGAAAAGCTGTCTAGAGAACACCAATCCTATACCCAGAGTAGGTGGGGTTGAACTGAGCCTTAAGGAATTAGACTTCAGCAGATGGACAAAGTGAGACAAGACAGTCCAGTAAAGGGAATTGTACAGACAGAGGCTCAAGAGGGGAGGGAACGTCTGAGGCAGGTACAGGAAAAGTGGTTCTTACATTTCAGGAGGAAGTATCAATTGCTTGTGTACAGCCTCTGAGAACAATCTAGCAGTAATTTTTGAAGTTATACACAAACATATACTTTCATCCAGAAATTCCACTTCCAAGAATTTATCTTACAAATACACTCCCACATGTGCAAAATGGTGTACCTACGCGGTTATTCAATGCAGCATTGTTTGTAACAACTAGAGGTTGGGGATGACCAACATGTCTACCAGCTGGAGGCTGATTAAATGAATCATAGTCCATCCATACAAAGAATGCTCTGCAATGGGAAAAAGAAGGAAGTAGTTCTGCATGCTCTACTATGAAATGATCTCCAAGAGCATTTTGAGGTGGTAAAAAGCAAAGGGATCAGCCAAATACAATGTGTAGACCTTGTTTCAATTTTGATTGGAACACAGCAGCAACTGTTAAACAAGAGAGGGAGAGAGACCATCAGGGAAATCTGAATGCTGACTAGATGGTTTATAACATTTTATTTTACCTATCATAGATGTTGTGGGGTTTTTAAAAATCACTTTATTTGAGTGATATATGCTGAAATATTTATAGATGAAATGACATGATGTCTGGGATTTGCTTTAAAATAACCAGAGGAAGATGGAAGGACTGGGGGCACAGATAAAACAAGATTGGTCATTTGTGGAGTGGCTGTGGCTGTGGCTGCTGTGGGTGTTCACATTATTTCTTCTCCTTTGGTGTGTGTGTGAAATGTTTCTTTAATAAAGTGTTTTTAGAAAGAAAAGCAAAAGAGTGTAATATGCTGCCACTTAAAGTAAAAAAACAGCAGACCTTCACTATAAAATGTATATTTCATACATTTATTTATAGATAAAAATGTATATATGCATAACATTATTTATAAATATATTTAATTTAGAGCTATATTTTGGGGTAGGGAACTGTAATATATATATAAAAACATGTGAATACATATATATATAATCTGCCAAGCTAAAATACAATTAATTTTAAAAGAATTGTATTATAGCGTGAGAAGTGTGAGGATATGAAGATGGATGCGAATAGCCTTAAGCAGGGAGGGGGAGCTGAGAAAATTCCTGAGGAGGAGATGGTATTTGTGCTGTATCCTAAAAGATGCCCAGGAGCTTGCCAGATGAAGAGTGTGAATGAGGAGCTACACATTTTTCACCGAGGAGAAAGCAAGAGCAAAGACAGGAAAATGGAAAAAATACAGCAGGCTTAACTAAAGATATTCCTTTTGTACTAATATTAGCAAAATCAATACTGTTCCATTGTCCTATATGTAGAGTTTAACAATGGCTCTTCAATAAAAAAGGGTTTATGTACCCACCAAAAAAAAAAAAAAAAAAGAAAGAAAAAGAAAAAGAACAGTAACAGTAGCCTTGCCCTTTTGCTTGTGTATGTGTAACAAATCTCTGGAAGAAAACACAGGTAACATGGGTTGCCTCCAGGGAGGTGGATTCACAGGCTAGAGGATAGGGGCAGGAAGGAGACATTTCAGTTTTTCTATCTTTTGAATGCTGAGCCAAAAGAATGCATTACCTATTTTCTAAGTTAAATCTAAATACACACACAACACACACACACACACATACACACACACACACATACACACACACAAACATGAAATCAGGGAGCAAGGCTGTCTAACTCAGATAAATTAGACTCTACCTCTATGAATCTGTTTTCCTACATACAAAGAATGGGGACAAGAACATTAATATCTGCCTCTGGTCAGTGTTGTGGAATTAAGTGAGATAATGCATTACATTAATTAACATAAAAATAAATTCTACACAAAAAGTAGAAAGTAACCTTATGAGCACCAACTGACATACTGGCAAGGCCAAGCCTCAGCCTGTGACTACATGATTGCACAGTCCGTGTTCTTTCTACTCCAAAAGTTCCTCACAAATCAAGTTGAAGAGGGGCTGGTCGTGGAGGAGACTGGCCCTCCCGTTGAAGACAGGACAGAATCAGTGAGCTCTCTCTGAAATGCAGATGCTACGGCCTCATGGATGTCTGTTACCCACGATCAGTTCTGTCAGGAAACACACACATGCTCACCATCCACTCTCAGATATTTTGCCCGGCCTAGTCTCCCCCACAAAGGGTCATTGGGAGGCCAACTGGTGAAAGGTGTCTTTGTGTTTGTGTCACCAGGACCAAGTCTTTTCTTCTGAAATAAGTGGTTCTTGCCAGAGCTGTTCCCAGGCATGTGGGTTCAACACATAGAACCTTTGCTTCGAAGTCAAGGGGTTTGAGACCCAGAGCTGGAAGTTGAGGGATCTTGAACACTATTGACAAAACATACTATTTAAATCAAGTACTTTAACCTCACCAGGCCTTGGTATACTCCTCTGTAAAATGGGAATAAAAATGCTTACCCTAATTATCTCTCAGAGTTGATGTGAGTAGTTAATGAAAAGAGATATGTGAAATTACATCTTCTAACTCAGACTCTTAGGATCTTCTCCAATCCACTTTACCCAAGCATATTCTTTGGCTCTGTAAATTATACATTTCCTGTGTAAGTTAAAAATGTGATCAAAAAGGAAGTTGAAAGGCTGATTCTGCATTAGCAAACCAGAGCTGTCACCTTGAAGTTCCCTTATCTGTCCTCCTCTCCTCTGTCAAAGAATTACAAGCCCACATACAGGTGGGTGGGAAGGATCCTCTGCCCCATAAATACATGTAGGCAATATCCATCTACTTCAAATGTTTGTCCTTCGTGAGTGCTGCAGCTGTCTCAAATGTAGCTAAATGAAGTAGGAGAAAATCAGAAAAATGCAAATTAGTTTCTTATTTTAGGCAAATCAATCTCAGCAATACTCTGATCAAGCTTATCTGTAGGATGATCTTAGGATAATGGATTAATGCAAAATTTTATTTTTGCCCTGTCTGCTCTCACCCTTTAAGATTCTTCAAATCACATTTTGATTCTGCCAGATACCCCCAGAAACCTTGCAAGTCAGTTTGGGGACATTATCCCCAATATTAGTGGGGGATAGCACTATGGCAATCACAGGGTCCAGCTCACCACAAGGCCTCCAGCAGCACACTGGCCCCTTATCTCATGACATGAGTCAATTGCAGCCATCCTCAGACTGCAAGGGTTTCTCTTAAAAGGGAAAACCCAGAAAGGGAAGACATTTGGTACTTTCTTTATAAGGTCTTTGAGTGACAGAGCAGGGAGGACATTAAGAATGTGATGTTCTTAAGCCACTTTGGTTGAATCCTGGCTCTCTCACTTTCTTGCCTTGTGACCCTAACTTCCATGAACCTCAGTTTTCTCATCTGTGAAATGGGAATAATACTGCCATCAACTTCGTAGGGTGGTTACACAATCTAAATGAACATCATATGTATAAAATTTTTAGTGAAGTATTTGACATGGTATAACAATGAGAGCTACTGAGCATTTAACATATACTCAGTACTGTCCCAGGTCCTTTTGTCTTAATTAATTTTATACCAGCAACAGCCTTGCAGCATAAATATTATTAGCTCCTTCTTAAGAAGGAAAAAAACGGAGGAAAAAAGATTCTGAGATGTCAGGTGACACAGTAAAATGGCCAATATTTAAACTCTCTAGAACAGAAGCTCTTACTCTTACTCTCTAGCTATTGCCAGGTCACATAGTGAACGGGCAAAGACGGAGTTTGGATGCCCAGCAAAAAGTTGGACTGGTAGCGAAGGCTTCTAGAACTCTATATAATGAGAAAAAGAGGGCACCAGGTAGGAAGGAAGAGGCAGCTAAAGGAGAAGGCACAGAATCCAGTCTCTCTCTCTCTCTCTCTCTCTCTCTCTCTCTCTCTCTCTCTCTCTCTCTCTCTCTCTCTCTCTCTCTGTCTCTCTCTCTCCCCCTCCCTCCCTCCCTCCCCGCTGGGTGTTGAGGGGGCCTGGAGAACTATCCTAGATCTCTGCAGAATGAAGGTCATAGCATATTCTCAAAGCCTTCTCATTTTAAGCATTACATCACTTTGAATGAGAGCCACACTGGAACTGGAAGGTGGGAGTCAGCCCTGGGGAAGTGGTATTTGGAAATATCCTCCCTCTGAGTCCAAAAATGCCTGACTCTGAATGTAAAGAAAAGTCCAGTTTCTTAGAAACAGCAGCATGATGATGAAAATGAAGGACTCAGAATTCAGGCCTGTTTCAAATTCCAGTTCTAACACTTACTACATCTATGACCGTGTGTGATTGTCTTCACATGGGGTCTCAGTTTCACCTCTATGGGGCTAATAACATCTCCCTTCTAGGATTCTGAGGATTAAATAGCAATACATGTACAGACTCTAGATAGGGTCCGTCACAGAATAAAGTAGCTAATAACTAGTAACTACTTGTTTTTATATCTGGTGACTTAAAATTCCTCAAGGGAGAAATACACACATCCCACAACAGTTAGATACACACACACACACACACACATGC
Source organism: Solenodon paradoxus (assembly GCA_004363575.1). Lineage (NCBI taxonomy): Eukaryota > Metazoa > Chordata > Mammalia > Eulipotyphla > Solenodontidae > Solenodon > Solenodon paradoxus. The sequence continues at coordinate 594,941 of RJWH01000724.1, read as the reverse complement.
ACACATGCACACACATTGGTTGTGTGTGTACATATAGATAGACAGATAAACACATTTAGACTTGTTTCCCCAAAATGTCACAGAAAGTTCAGCATATTCTAGAGTCACAATGGGGCATACTCCATCTACTCCTAGTCCAATGAGGTATGCCAGATAGTGATTAGTATCCCTATTTTAGAGATAGTGAACCTAAGAGATTCAGCAATATCTAAGTAGCTTGCTCAAGAATTCAGGGCTAAACCAATGTCCTTCCTCTCCCTCTCTTTGCCTTCCCCTCAATCTGCCCACCCTCCCCGACACACGTAAATTCTCTGTCATGCTAAAGGATTATGGATTCTCCCCTAACACAGCCTGATTATGGGAAAGAGATGGCTGTGAAGAGGTGGAAGTTAAAAAGAAAGCAGAAGAGAAAATGGAAGAGAGTGAGATACTTTGTTACTGGGTACAGAGTGTTTGTTACTGAGACAGATCTCAAGGCCATGAGCCTGCACCTGGGCTCTGTCCAGGCTTCCATGCCAGGCCCTCCCCAGGGGAACAGGGATGCCCCACATGTTTCCTCAGAGCGGGGGTCTCTGTGCAGGCTCTGGGGTCCTGGGGCCAGGGCCTCTGTCTCACCATGAGGCGGGCTCCCTGCTTGCCTGCCTGCCCCAGGGCTATGGCTGGTTGGTGGCCCAGCTGCAGCACCTCCTTCTGCAGCACCTACAGAGCCTTGTGCTCACAGGGTCCTATGTTGATTTTCCAGCTGAGGATGCGAGCGGAAGCTGCACTCTGACAGTGAACGCAGGGGTGAAGGTGCTGAAGAGAAAAGCCAGTGTAAGCATTGCATGAGACTGGCCATGAGCAGCACAGCACACTGTAGGCCTCCACACAGGAGGGCTGTCCTCCTGCCCCCAGGAGCTCTGAGGCCCCTGCCTGCTAAAACTGCATTTCAATTGGTCTCTAACACTCAGGCTTCACTCCATTACACATGGAAATTTGACTTCGTTGATATGAAGGGGCTAATTACTACATGAGACATAATTATAAGACAGGAAATGGATTTATGGTGGGAGAGGACGCTGCAGGGCTGCTGGAGTCGCTCCCCTCCTACAGGGCTAACAGCAGCTGGGAGCAGGCCCGTTTCCTGTCCTGGGGGTCCTCCAGTTACACAGAAATGTGCTCAAGAGAGGTCGGTGGTGTTACAGGTTTCTGGAAATCAAATCTAGTTTTCCCTTTGATTGTGTTTCACCATTGGTGATTATGTCTCCACAGGCTCCCTCTACATAATAAAGAATCATATTTAAGAATGTAAACTTAAAGGAAATATTTAAAAAGGACGATGACAGGAAATGATAGATCATAAAACCAGCACCAACAAGAGAGGGGCGTAGAAACTATAGGGCACTAGTACTTGCTTTTCTGTGGGGTTAGATGAACCCTGAAAAAGAGCCGTGTCCAGTAGATTGATAAATATTCACTTGTAGAGTCCCTTGTGATTTTTTTCACGTTAAAATGTGGTGTCTTCCTTCATACACAGAGAAATATAAACAGACAGTAGCATAAGTGAAGATGTCCAACCTTGTTGATAATCAGATCGAGTGTGGCTAATATTTATGGAGCACACTTTGACAAGCACTGAGCTTTGCCTATTTGTTTATCTTCTCAGCAACTCCATGAGGAGAGTGCAGTCACCTCAAATTTACAACTAAGGATCTGATACGCAGGAAGGGCGACCAAGGTGTTCTTGATCCGGCAGGTGAATACCAGAGCAAGGTGTGCACTCAGCCTGTCTGAATCCAGACGCAGCTACACAAGAACAGCGAGAACCTCCACCCCAAATGAGCAACGATGTGTTATCTCAAGAATATCCCTCTCTGGGATCCATTATCCAACTCCTGGTCACCTCGCTTTAGGAAATAATCTTAAGTATGGAATAAGTTTAATGTAGAAAGATCTTCTTTGCAGAATTACTGAATTGTAATAGGAGAAACATTGAAAACTAAATGACCAACAATAGGAGGACAACTAAATAAAATATGGTACAGCCATAAAATGGAGTATTATTCAGTCATTAAAACCGATATTTATAGGTAATGTATAACAACTTAGAGAAATGTTTATAGTCTATGGAATAGAAGATAACAAGATTAACAAATATATGTGTTACAATCCTTATAAAAAAGGAAACGTGAAAAGAAAGACAGCTGGAAGGAAATATACCAAAACTCAGTTGGGTATTTTTAAGCATAATTATGACTTTAAGAAACAATTCTCCTTTCATTGTTTACAGTCTTAACAGCTTTTCCCAGGCCCTGCCCACAATTGTAAAGGCTTCATGGTGAGGTCTTGCTTATCTTCCCTCACAGATGTGTGTTTAAAAGACACACCATCATCACCATTTATTATTCCTGTAACTGTACGTTTTCATACAATGGACTTCCTTTAAGCAGAAGACATAGTGGTGCCAAATTTGCTTCCTTTGTTGTAGCTGATGTCATCAGGTACAGAGTAAGGGCCTTTTCTAAGTCAAGAGAAGGTTACCTAAAGGGGCAGAGCTGCAGTTACTTAGGCATCTTCTCCACACCCACGTAGTCACGGCTTCATTAATTCACGCAGTGAACACACTTTTGCTGAATGCCTAACATGTGTCATGTGCCATGCTAGGTTCTGGGAATTCAGAAATAAAAACATGTCAGAAAGTTTCAGTCACGTTGGCTCACAGATGATCCCTGCTGATCACTGTGGTTGAGTCATTAGCCAGCCAAAGAACTAGAAACCTAGTCATCCAGCATCTTTTCTCGGCAAAAGAAGGAGAACTAGGGGATCTGAACTGGCCCAGCTGGTCTGGGATGTCAGCTTATTTGTTATAATAATAGCAGTAGTAATCAGCTCAGTCAGTAGTTTATGGTACCTGCAGTGGAATGATGAGGACTTTAGCCTGAACGGCTAATTTTTCATGGGTGTGTCCCTAGGTATTCCTAGATGGAGACAATTTATGCCTGGTCTTCCTGAGACAGATGCCTATGACCTATTCTGTATGACTGACTAGCCTAATGTCTCTAGAAGTGCCAGGCTTTCCCTTCACTCTCAGTCCAGAAGGCCATTCCATGTTCCCACCAAGCAGAGTTTCCATGCCAGAGTAGAATGAGACTCAGATAGATCTGGGTTCTGTTCCTTCCTCTGCCACTTGCTGGCTATGTGACATTGGACAAGCTAATTGCCTTTTCTGAAATTCAGGGTCCTCAGGAATGAAGTTATGTGACAATGAAGGAAAGTCTGAAGCCACATTATCGTTTAAGGAAAAACTTAGTCTAACTGTAGATTCCAAGGCTTTTCTCCAAGCCTAGAGACTCAGATCTCCAGGGAGAAGAATTTGTATGTTTAATGAGCATTCCAAGTGAGTTTTATGACCTCATGGTAAGTGCTCAATAAATAGTAGCTTTACAGAATTGTAATTTACATTATCAATATCTACAGTCAGTTTAAAATGATGTCATAATTTTGTTTAAGAATAATTAATAAGTGCAGTGTCTTATATTTGGATAATTATAGGGCCATTCTGAGATTTTTCTTAAAGCAGCAGTCTTCGCCGAAGGTGAATTAAGGTCTCTAAATCTAGATACAAAAAATTATGTAAATTGCAGTCTTTAAATTATAAATGAGCACTTTTCATGCTTCTATCAACTAATATTTCAAAATCTTTAGGGCTTGAGCACATATAAGCAATCTTTTTATATCATGTACTTTGTAAGTTCTTATATATAATATTTCATCTTCAGAATTATGTTAAATTCACATATTCACAAATTCAACATATGTATAATTTTCTAAATGTAGAGGACTCAGAAACATCTCCTTGTAAACCTTAGGAAGTGATCATATATGTTCTTATTACTCAATTTAATCATTCATTTAAATCTTTACACCCAACTGTGATCAATCAGGTCTAGCTTTCCTAATTATCTCTTTCCTGTAATATTTTCTATAAAAACTTTGATACAATTTCTCTTCTAATATTATCTGATTTCCAAATCGTTAGACTGATGCTTTCTCCTCAGTGCAAAATTGCTGACATCAGTGAGATGTGAATGCACCCTCCAGGGTGTGTTCCTATATGAATTCTCTGGAGAACTATGAGTCATGACTTCTAGAACCTCTGCCGATTTTTGTTCATTGACTTCTTAGAATGAGCTGCCCGTAAGAGTTTCTTTATATCAAATGAGAGCTGACCTGTATGTGAAGGTTAACTCTCCATTCAGTAGACTCCAAGACTTTTAATGTGAATTTTCTGATACTCCAATTCCCTTTTGAGGTGGTTTCTGGTACATCCATTGACCTTTTATTCATGTATATATTTTTGAGGGAAATGCTCACCAAATTTCCCTCCACAGGCCTGCTTGTCCTTGCTGGTCCCTCCTACCTGCTCGATGCCAGCAGAAACAATCTAGGCAGGACTTCCAATTTGGGTCCCTTCCAGGAGTCATTGCATTATTAACTCTCCACCTGTGTTCTGCTAAAAGTTTTTCTACAAATCTCATGTATCATCAAAATAACCTTTCAAAGTGGGTATTATTATACTATCTATTTTAAATGTTTAGTTTAGAGAAGCTAAATAACTTGTTCAAGATTACACAGGTAATAAATGGCAGAGCCTGGTCTTTGGACTCTAATAACAGTACTTCCAGGCTTTCTACTGTTGCCCCATTCCCTCTCACTTTTCATCTATCCCTTGTGACCTGATGGAAACCTCAGCCTTGTCAAAGGGAATTCCACCACCTTTGACACTTTCAGTCCAAGCTTGAGACTAAGGTCTTGCCCAACACAGCTGGACTTGTACCACAGAAAGGCATTATTCTTCAGCTTCTGTGTTCCTCCACAGCCCGAGGGATGAGATCACTGTGACATTGCTTCCGGCTGCTCTGGGCAATCTCCTGCAGCTTCCATGGCCTCAACACACTCCATTCTTCCGGTTCCAATTATTCTCAGGCTGAGTGTGCTATTGGAGAAGCCTCAAAGCAGAAAAGAACAAAATTAAAAGCCCGGGGAGCAAAGATGCTGTATTATCTCTATGTATAACAAATTACCCCCAAAGTTTGGAAAAGCATTTATTATTTCACAGATTCAGAGTCTGAAATCTGAATATGGCTTAGATGGGTACCTCTGGTTCAAGTTGTTTCATGAGGTTGCCATCAAGCTGTTGGCCAGTGTCGTGATCTCATCAGAAGGTTCTACTAGAACTGAAGGACCTAATTACAAGATCACTCAACATGGTGCTTTAACAAAGGCCCTGGTTCCTTACTGTACCTTAACTGTATCCACAAGGCTGCTCACACCGTGGAAATTTGCCCCTCCCAGCACAAGTAATCTGAGAGAGAGAGTACCCCCAGGACACTAGTTACAGTCCTTATAACCTAGCCTCAGACGTGCCATTCTATCACTTCTGCCATATTTTATTTGCTAGAAGTGAATTACTTTTCACTCGAAGAAAGGGTGATGCACAAAGGCACAAACACCAGGAGATGGGGATCATTGGAGGCCATTATAGAGTTGGACAGATTCTTTACCGCCATGAGTCTCCCTCAAACCATACATACTAACTTTGTTCTTCTTTTCACAAAACTTAGCAACTTCTCTAGACAACAGCTTTTGCCATCTCTTCTGCTTGACTTTTGGAGTCCCCTTCCAATAGGGTAAATAATTGGCCCCTGTCATTTGATTTGCTTCTTCTACATGCTGGGTCAGACACCTTACAAAATTTGAAAGATTCAGAACCTGAAGCTTAAAGAGGGGAAATAACTTGCCCAAGATCACATAGTTAGTAAAGAGAAGGGGCATGATTCAATGCCCAAACAATATGACTCCAGAATTGTATTTTCTTTACCATGGTGATCCTTGCACATTCCTTCTTTTTGTCTCTGCTGGGCCCCACTTTACAGTGATTGCGAATCCCTTGACTTGGGAGAGGTGGAGGATGCTTTAGGCAAAAGGAAGCTATGTTTAATTTTAAAGAACCTCCCAACTAGTCAATGAAAAGGGGTAAGGGAGAATTTATTGGGTGTCTAAATAAGTGGTTGATTAGACTAGCAGGGAGTTTCATCAGAATTCTAAGTATAATGAATGAAGATGGAAAAGAAAACAGTCTATTAGAATCTCTTGTTCTTTCACTCTATTCCTAGCTAGATGTAGTCAAGTTCACTTGTCTCTCAGGCTCCTGTACTCCCACAACCAGATCCACTTGAGATCCCAGGGCCAGTGACAAATAAAGACTTCTCCCCATAACTCAAAGAATTTGAACTACACTGGATCATTTAATTCTTATAAATATTTCTGCTGATGTATACACATCATCTTAGGGTGGCTCAGTTAGCAATGATCAGTATACCAGAGATAATGTGACTCCAGGAGGGACCCAAGGAGAAGGTAAAAGGCCTTATTCTGTGGTCCCAGAGAATATGCATGCACTTGATCACAAGGATAAAAAGGACTATTGGGTCAAGAAAGCCTATTTTGACCTCATTCAAGCAGAATTCAATACAATGAGCTCCTCACATGACTAGTGAGGAGCCAGCAGAAGTCTGAACATACAGGCTTCAAGTCAAGGAAGCTGAAATTTTGGGGTTTCCTCTTTGACCACCACATGGCTGGATCCAAAATTATATGCTCATGCTCATCTGTAGTTTAGCGAGCCCAGGCACTAGGGTTTTCCAATCAGCAGATCAGGGCATGGTAGAAAGAATCCAAGAGGGCTCAGGCTGCCTGGCTTCAAATAGTCTATCTCTTTACAGCAGCACTTGAGCTCAGAGGACAAAGCATCCCCTTTCTCTATCTCAGAATATCAAATGTCAAGAATTAAGTATGGTATTAAGATCCCAGTCAAATAAATTGGATTTAGGACAGTACTTGAGTTCCCACAGAGAGCTAGAGTCCTCTATAGGTCACCTAGGTAGAAGTTCGGTCATCAGAATAGTGTGAACATGGTGGAGTCTGGAGTGGGAGGATGGAAGAGGAAGAAAGGGAAAAGAAGCGGGGAAAAAATGAAAATGAATTGGAAAGCTTGTCTTGCTAAGAATTCATGAATCTAAGGTTTACCCCAAGCACACTGCATCTAGGTCTTCAGAAACTAGATTAAATCTAGATCCTACTGACCAGTTGACTGATCAGATGGAAGAAACCCTTGACCAGGATTGATTTCAATGTTTGGAGGAATTGCGACTCCACATAGAAAGCATCAGTGACTAATTCAGAGGAGCAGGAGTGGAGGGGGTGTGGTCAGGACCTGGTGACACTTCTACAAGAAAAACCACTACAACCATTGGACCAGTACTTGCATCTCAAGATATCAAGAATCAGAGACCATGCTATCAGTAACCAAAACCTGCAGAGAAAAAAGAGCAGGAGTCTTGGCTTCCAGCCACGATTTTGCCAACACTTGTAACTCTGGATAGATCACCTGGCTTCTCTGATCCCTGGTTCCTCTGGCAGGAATGAGTCCCTAGACTGTAGACACCATGGGGGCAAGGATTCTGTCTGATGTACTTACTTCTTTCTATGTATCAAGGACCTGGAAGTGCACATGTCACACAGTAAAAGCTGAATGAATATTTGCTGAATTAATTTATTATGTCAAAAGGTTAATCAACTAACTTGATCAAAGAAGATAGTCGAATGTTTCATATTTCACAGAGCCCAAATGCCACAGAATCATAACCTCATAGTAGTCTGGTCATCAAACAGAAAAGGAATCGACTGTACTAACAGACAGAAAACAACCATTCTCCCTTCTCTCTGTGTCTGAAGCAAGGATCTTATCTTCCTTCCTCAAGATAGCTGGCCCTGAATTGCCTATTGTTTACATGGTGGGTTTTTTTCTCTCTTTTGTTTTACACTAAACCTACTACTACTCAACTCATCTTCGTCTAGAGTTCTTTATTTCCCCTTGATAGCAGCCAAGTTATGTAAACTTACAGAACTAGGTAACTTGAGGATCTTCAAAACAGTGTTGGATTTAAGGGTGGTAACAACCTCCGGAATTGAGGGTAAGATTAGTGATGCTGGCTATTGTGAGAAATCCAAAAGAACATAAAGAACCAGAAAGGTAACCCCAGTTATTTTCTTACTCTTCACCGTGGGATAGGGTTTTGTTTCTGTTTGGTTGTTTTAAAAGAGGAAGGAAGGGAGAAACATTTGAAGAAGGGAGGGAGGAAGGAGGGAGAAAGGAAGGGAGGGGAGAATGAAGTACTTTGTTTATTTATTTTGGTTGTATACACAGACACACACCCCTCAGCTCCTGGGTCCTTGAGCTTTACATGGTCCACACCCTAGCTGCAGGCTTAGTGGCTGATCTACCAGGGCGTGCCCCAAGAGCCAGGAGTTCTGTTTTTGTTTTGTTTTGTTTTGTTTTAAGGAAAGGTGAAGGCAGAGATAAAGATGAGTAGGCAAGCAGGCAGGAAAAGATGAGGATGCACTTTATTTTTACTCAGTTGTTCACATTGGTTGTTGCCCTTGGTCCTGGTTCTTGAAACTTGAACCTCGGGATGTATGTGGGGCTGTTCCCAGGTGCCCTAAACTACTGGGTGCTCACAGGGTAAGAGTTTTAATGGAATAAAGGAGACTGAATAGGAATGGTAGAAAATAGAATAGTAGTAAAATCTTATCTACATCTTTGTAAAGTCTCATCAAGGAACTTGGGATACTTGTCACTTGCTCTTGTGTGGCCTCAGAACTTTAGAGAATAATAAATTTCCTAAGTCCCTGCAAGCTAATTCCTCTGCAAAACCTAAGAGGTCATGTCTAAAGAGAAAAGGGTCCTTGTACAAATAATTGAGATAAGGAAGAGGACCTTCAGGAAAGCTGTGAAGTCATGTATCTGAATCTATAGAACTTCTGCTCCAGACTACCTAAGATAATCACTAAAATTTAAATGCTGAATCTTCACCCCAGACCTACTGAATCAGACTCTCAGGAGGAGAAAAAAGAGGAAGACTACAAATGCTGTTCAGTACTCTTTTGGTGGGAAGGTAGGGTCAGGAAAGACTTGCACAGGATGAGGTGCCTGCCAGGTAGAACTTTATCCACAACAGACTAACTAGAGTTGCAGGCCTGCCCTTAAACCCACTGGAGGGCTAAGTGGAGATGCTGAAGGTCATGCTTAAATTTGTATGAAAGAGAGCCGAAAGCAAGAAACAAAACGAGGAACTTGAGAGATACTTTCAGCAGTCAGAGCAGAAACAAGTAGAAGGCCTAGATGGACAGTGACAGCAGAGAGGATCCTCTTATTTGCCATGCTGATGTGGTTCTTGGGTGGTCTGCTGGTCTAAAGGTTTTTCCTCACTTGTTCCATACAGAGGAGTGCTGTTGCGGCTGACCATTTCCCCCGTTCCCACCTGCTACGACTCAAACTCAGATGTGCTGAGATTGACAGCTGCCAGCAGAGTCAGCCCTGCTGTCTGGCACTGTGGCTAAAAGTAACAGAGTTTTCTGAACTGACTTCCACATATCTGTGGTTCTAACTGATGGCTGATCTTTATATGAATTTGAAAACTGCAGTTTCCAGAATGCATTAGTTGCTCTGGCTGCCCTCTGCCATGCCTCCGCATATTGTCCCTATAACCTGCTGGCTGTCACCTCCAGGGGCCACAGCCTGCACTTGAGCCACTGGGTTCCAAGTCTTCACCTGGACACCACAGGGTATCCAAAAAAGCAGCTTTGAACTTAGAGAGTAATGAGGGAACTTCAACAGAGCATCTTATTTTACTTAATTCATTTTCTTGGGGATTTCCCCGCTTCAGCTGCCTCATGGGGGCAGGTACAACAAAACGACAGAAATGAAAACACTGAGCCACATTAAAATGCTCTACCCACAACTGCCAAATTCTGAGCCTTTGGAGACTAAGCTGCTGGTAAGTACAGCTGTCCCTCCACAAGCAACAGGGAGCTTAGGCTCAGATTGATGGTTCTGGGCTTAAACCCAGGAGTTTAATGATAATGATAATAATGATGATGATAATTATTATAATCATAACAAACCTTTGTTGAGTACTTTCTGTGTGTCAGACACTGTACTATGCATTTTGTTTGTATATATGTGTACCTACAAAATCTCATGTAATATATTAAACTCATTCCCTTGGAGTTTATTACATCCCAAAGGAAATAATCTGATCTCTTTTAGGCTGACCACAGCTTACTGGCCAGCCTACTGCTGGGCTGTTCTTGGATCACACGTGTGTCTAAGCTATGACCAAGAAGAGGTAAGGTTAAAAACAAATGGCTAGTCAAAGTGTCCCTTGAACTGAGGGTCTGGCTAGGCCTCTAACCTTAAAGCAGACCGTGAATGGAGAGTAATTTGTGTGTGGCTACATTTGAGTTCCTTCCTTCCTTCTTCCGTCCCTCGGTGGATAATACTGACCCCACGGGCAGCTGTGAAGATAAACTGAAACAAGCCCATTGAAGTGATGCCTCTTGCCTGGTATGCAATAAGCACATTCAACAAATGTTAACATCTTTGCTTCTTTCTTAAACAGTGCAGTGAAATGAAACCCAAGTCAAATGGACTTCTCTTGGAACTCTAGAGAAGTTATTAATAATCAGCATGGGTATGTGGAGGGTTTTGATGAAAGAAGTGCAGGCCTTGAAGGAGCGTCGAACACAGCACCTGGGTGGAGAATGGTCCTCAGTGTAGTCCCCATGGGCCGGATTTGCATCTCAAGCAGTAAAGGAGTAGGGCAGAAACATTTCCACTTGTTCTTCCTTTCTTCCATGTGTCCTTTTTGTTTAACATAATTCTTCTCCTTTATATGTGTGGACCATTTCCTTCCCTCCCTGTTAGGAGTTGAACTGTGTTGAGCTTCCAAAGAAGATATTGAATTCTTAACCTTCAATATAACAGAATATGACCTTACTTTGAAATAGAGGCATTGCTGATGGAATTAGTAAGCTGAAGTCATGCTGGGGTAGACTGCTGGGCCCTTTATTCCAATATGATAGGTGTTTTCTTTTTTTAAAGGATAGTTGCATGCAAGAATGAAGGCAATAGGCAGACAGAAAGAGAGAGGAGGAAGAAGTATATTCTTTATTGTATGTAGTTGTTTTTCTTGGTTGTTTCTCCCGGCCCCAGTCTTGAACCTGGATCTTTGAGATGTATGTGGACTATGCTGCAGTGGACTAACCCACTAGGCTTCCAGGGTGCACCACGGGTGATTTTTTTTTTTTTAATCAGTCGAGAGAAATGTAGACACAGAGATGTCATGTGATAACAGAAATGCAGATTAGAGGGATGCAGCTACAAACCAAAAATCAACAGCCCCCACTGGAAGCCAGTAGAAGGCAAGGACATATTTCACTCCATCTGGGAAGGAATGTGGCCCTACTGACATCTGGATTTCGGAGCTATGGTTTCAAGAACTGCAAGAGAAGAAACATTTCTAACAAAAACTTGAAATTCTGTTCCTTTAAGTCCCCCAACTGCCCCCTAGTTGGTGGTAATTTGTTCAGCCCAAGGAAACAAATATATTCCCCTTCTCTTTCCTTCTCTCTTGACCTCCTCTTAGGAGTGAGGTGAGGCGGGGAAGCCAGCATTGCTGTTGGATTCCATGAAACTGACCTGTGGCCTTCGCTCCTTCTTAGGCTTTGCCACCTCTGCTCCCATAAGCCTGTCACAGCGGAAGTCCTGAGGCTGGTTCTACTGCACAGATGCAGACCCGGTGATTGTTCCACCCGGTGTTGCTCGGGATCTAACTCACCATAGCAGATTCCTACCTCCCACCCCAACACGCTGATTGCAGCAGTGAAGGACGTTACAGCGTTCTCTTTGAGTGCAGGTCTCCTGCTAATCCAGTCATTAGTCATCCTTTGCTCCTTAAGATATTTACATGAATGAACTTCAATGGAGCAAAACATGTGGTGACACCTAATGGTGCCCAAGATATTCTGGCCCAGAGGGCACGAAATCCTTGGTAATAAGTACATAAATGAGGTCTATAAAACCCTGTTTTAGAAATTCTCTACCTCTCAAACTCTATATGTTGATCTCCATGTATAAACTGTCGCCAACTCCCCATAAGTCTATTTCTGGACAAGAATTTCCACAAATATTTATTGAGCATCCACTATGTGCCAGGTGCTACTCTTTGCCCTGGAGAAATAACAGGGAGCAGATAAAGTATTTGTGTATGTGGAGCATATATTTTAGGCGAGCCTGGGAAGACAGTAAGTAAATAAATGAATATTTAATATGTGAAGTGGCTAGGTGCTAAGAAGAAAAATAAAACAAAAGGAAAAGGATAGAGAGTGATAAAGGTACTTTTTCATACAAGGCAGTCAAAGAAAGAGTGTATGATGAGAGCCAACTGAGCTAGGACCTGAACAAAGTAGGGGAGGAAGCCAGGCCATTACCTGGAGGAAGAACATCCCAGCCAGAGGGATGCAAAAGCCCTTAAATGGAATCAAGTCTGATGTGTTGGAGTAATGGCAAGGAGGCCAGGATGGCTCAGATTTGATGGATGAGAGGGGAGAGCGATAGGGAATGACAGCTGAACCGAACCATAGAGGGCCTTGCCAACCATTGTAAGATGGATTACTCTCTGCTCGATGGAAAGCCCCTGGAAGGCTTTGAGCAGAGAAGCAATATGATGTGCCTTATCTTTTAAAGGGTTGCTCTGCTGCTGTGGACAGCAAGAAGGGAGAAGAGAGACAGTTAGGAGACACTGCAGTAATCCAAGTGAGGGGTGCTGAGGCTTGGTCAGGGTGTGATGGTGGCGGTGGTGAGAAGCACCTGGTCGGGGTGTGATGGTGGCGGTGGTGAGAAGCACCTGGTTGGGGTGTGATGGTGGCGGTGGTGAGAAGCACCTGGTCGGGGTGTGATGGTGGCGGTGGTGAGAAGCACCAGAGTCTAGACAGACGTTGAAGGCGGAGCCTTTAACCTCTGTGGTGGGTTGGCTGAGGCGAATGAAAGAGCAAAGAAGGAAGGGGAATTCCAAATTTGGAACCAGAATGGAGTTGCCATTCTTAATTTCTCTCGTCTCTGCCCTGTTCTTCCCCCTGCCTCCTTCCTGGTTGAGGATGCCATGGTGTCTCATCAGATTTACTGCTGCCTCCCAATCCATCGAGACTGTCCCCTTTAATACTTTATCTCATAGTAGCCAGACCCACACATCTAGCCCTGTTGTTCCCCTTTTAAAAACTCATCCTTGCTGCTTTATTATCACCTACAGACTAAAATCAAATCTCCTTAAGATAGTTCCCAAGACTCCCCGTGTTCTAGCCATCCGTCCGTCCTTCACCTCCCATGACGCCCACACAGACACAGAGTTTGGGGCCACCCCGCATTGACACCACCCCGCATTGACACCTCCTGGATGTTCTTTCACACCTTTGTGACTTTGCGCCTCCTGCGTCCCTCAGTGAGTGCCCTGTCCCTAGTTCTGACTCTTCCTGGAAAATGCCTAGATCAAGTCTCTCTTCCGCCATAAAGCCTTTCCTGGACCCCAGTTACAGAATGACCCTTCTTTCATACTCCCCGATGCTCTTTGTTTCCACCTTTTTGTAACTGGACTCACCTGATTGCACTGAAGCTGTTCTCAATACAAGGTTTAGCCCGAGGAGCGCACATCCCCGTCACAGAATCCTGTGTGAGTTTAGACTTTGACAGGCTGCACAGCTGGCAGGTGGGAGCAGTCAATTTCGCCTGTATTTTGAAGGGCAGGAAGGAACCCTCACTGCCGTGAAAGAGAGACTCTAACAGACCGACGCTTTTGAAGGCAGGAATCAGATTTCTTATTTCTGGCTTCCCAGGACTCAGCCAGCACACAGGATGGTTTGCTCAGCTAATGTTCATTTAGTGAATGAATGGATGGATGGGCTAGATAACCTACTTATGACAGAATTATCAGAGTAACCTGATTTGTGTAATAAGGAAGTTAAATACTCATCTTAGAGTACATCCCCTCTCAAAAGAGGAAAAGCTTAAAAGAGTGATTATGAGCAGGGGCTTTGGAGTGAAAATCTGAATTCAAATTCTCTGCTGCTTACTGTGTCTCAAAACTTAACACACTGGACCTCCATTTCCAAATATAGTAATTAAGAATAATACATGAGTTGCTGCACATCTTAAATGAAATCATGCGTACTTGAAGAAAGACAAAGAAATGTGCTATCTTCACTGACCTTAGCACTTCTCTGAGGAGGAGAATGAACTGTTTTTGCTGGGAAGCTTTGATAAGGAGCTGAGGGAAGATGGGACCATGAGGGGTGGTGCTGAGTCATCAGCAAAGAGAAGGGAAAGCACTTTTTTCAAAAATAAACTTCTTATTTTGGTATAAGTTTAGATGTAATGAAAAGTTGCAGAGACAATCCAGGGACTACTGTGTACTTTCACCCAGCTTCCCCCAAAGTTAACATCTTAGAATTTATATTTCCCAAAACTGAGAAATTAATACAGTGCTGTACCATTAACTGAACTAGAGATTTTATTCAGATTTCACCAGTTTTGCACTAATGTCCTGCTCCATATTTTAATCCAGGATACCATATTTCATTTAGAAATCACTTTTCATCATGTCAGATAATGTACTTATAGCCTTTGTCATAAGTTGATCATCTATTTTTAATCTTGTTTTATGTATATTCATATAACATTCTAAAACATTCTTTTCTTGATTGAGAAAAGGATGCAGAATCTGAGAAAAAAGAAATGACTTCATAAATAAAGAGAGGAAAATTATGGAGGTTTCAAAGCAAGTCAAGATCAGGAGAGGAGCAAGAGACTGGAGAAGCAGTGGTGCAGGAAAGGCCAAAGGAGACACCAACTCCGAGTATACTGTGTGTGACCCCCTGCTCTTAACTGGGTGGGTGTTGCTCTGAGGAGTTTTAGCTGTGGAAGCAGAAGAATGCTAAATGCCATGTTGGAATGGTCAGGGCCAAGAAGGAGGTCACATGGAAGGACAGAGAAGCCAAAAGACAGATTTGGCCCTGAGAGAACATGTCCCCAGTCACAGAATCTGCAGGAGGTGTTCAGGCTTGCACTGGCTGCAGAGTGGCAGGCGGGGAACAACCAATCTTATCCATATTTTGAGGAGCACGACCAACCCTTTATTGGCTTCTCCTGATGTGTAGTTATGCTCAAAATGCTCATTATTGATATTCTTGGTCTAATACCCAATTCTCTTCTTAAGGAGCACTGCTCAGATATCAGCCTGTATCCAGAAAGCTGACTCAAATATTAGATAAGGACTCCTACTTCTGGATCAGTCCCTCCCTTAACTTCACCCGCTGGGATATCATGCAAACAATAGACTCACTACCAACAGAGCCTGCTCCATGAATTGAATGATGCCCAGGTTACTGACAATGACCATCAAGGTAATGTATAGGTCCCCAGGGCCCAACACCAGCAGGAGGATGGGCAAGTAATGTGGCTAGGGTGACAATAACCATGATCATGACCACAAAACTGTGGTTCTGAGCTTGCACAGTAAAATCCTTCTTTCTCCCTCCTCCTAAAACCCATCCTCTTCCTTCCTGCCTCCACCCCCACCCCTTGCCTAACCCCAGGAGAGTCTCTGAGGTAATCACTGGCTCTCTCTACACAGGATGTGATGACTTATTCAAAGGACTGAGTCTGAGAGGCGAGGTCAGAGTTCCAAGAGCAGAAACAAGAGTGACTCGCCCAAAGTCAATCACTCTTTTTCTGACACTGAATTGATCAGTATTTTGAGCACCGTATGTAGGTAACAATTATACTTTGCATTTCCTAAGTACTTTTATGTCTTTATCCCAAGAAGTATATAGCATATGCCTTTTTTAAAATGAAGAAGTTGTGTCTCAAGAGGGTTAAGGGTTGTTCAACGGTCAGCCAGCTAATTGCCAGAGGTCCAGGACCAGACCCTGGTCTCCCTGCTTAGGCCTGAATTCCCCCTGGGCTGCCATCACCAATTGTTTCCCGGCAAGAAATTATTCCCAGTCTTCTGTGGAGGATAGGGAGCTCAGAGTTTCCTTAATGCCAACATTTTAGCTTTAACAAATTTATTTGAAAACACATTTCTTCAAAATAATTTATTCCTAAACAGTTAAAGGGAGGGGGGAAGGCAGTTGTCAAAGAATGAATGGAACAGACGGGATAACAGACAGGTTAAAGGGAATAATTAGAGGCTTTTTTCCCTTGTTATTCAACAGCTCCTTTTTCAGGCCTGTCAATCACTGTTTATCACACTTGAACCGAGACAAAGATTTTTTTTCCCCTCCTTTCTGAGGCCAGGAGGACCTACTGGGGAGATAGGGACTAACACTGAGACAGGATCAGCATGAGTTATAGGCTGGAACTAGGGCAGCTTAGCAGTGTTCACAGCAGCATGGAAACCAGGAGAACTATGCCAATGAAGGGGCCCGTGCCGTTAGCTAATAATGCACCTTGTACAAGGAGGCGCAAACATTTTCCAAGCTCCCACTATGGGCTGGAATTCTATATTAAAATTCTCAACAACCCTGCCAGATAGATAGTCGTATTCCCAATCCACAGATGAAGATGCTGAGACTCAGAGATGTTCAAAATCATGTACAAAAAAAGAAAATACACCAAGTAAACATGAAAATGCAATGCTCAACGGGACTACATCACGGTTTCAGAAGAAATGCCAACTTGAGCAACAAAGGTGTGTGCAAGTCCCTGTCCCAGCAAGACCCTAAGGACTAAAGCAGAGCAGTCAACCTGGCTTCAGATAAAGCCTGAGGCAGAGGAAGAGCAACAGTTCAACTCAGGCACAGAAGGATGGCTCGGGGCTGACGCCTTGCAAAACAGGCATCTACTCTGGTTGGCAGCACAGTCACACCCCAAACCCGGCCAAAGAAGTCCCAGGCCTTTGCATGGAGCTCAGCCACAGACTTGCCTTGGAAAAACTGAGCCTATTGATGGGAGAGGATGGAGAATCTGACCCAGGAGGAACAGAGCAGACTTCTCAGAAGAAGGATAACTAAGTTATCCCCAAGTTGAGCATCCTTATAAGTGAAAGGAGAAGAAAGGAAAAGAGAAGAGAATTTCCATCAGAGAAGACAAAAAGCAAAAGCATGTAACAGAAACATCATGAAGTGCGGCGGAGGAAACTATAGTTGGATACAATTTGAGTGTTAAACTTGAAATAAGAAGTGGCCACTAATAAGGCAATAGCTCATAACAGTTAACATCTATTCAATGTTTACCACTGGTCAGATACTTCTAAAATCTTTACATGTATTATTGATTCATTCCACAAATATTCGTTGAGCACTATAGGGCTCAGTACAATGTGAAAACGTGGGTGCCTTTATTCAAAAGCAAGAAAAAACTTTTTTTTAATAAAAAATTATCATAACATCATATGTTTAAGCTGTACATCATCATAAGTCAACAAATCAACATCTGTATATAATACATTAAGTTTACTGCCAGTAGTCCAATTCTGTCCTTCACCGTAAAATTGACACATTTTAGACAATTTCCCCTCCCCCATTCCTTCTGGTAACAGATTTATCCTATAAATTAAAAGTCCATTTTTTTAAATTTGTTTCATTTGTTTGTTTGGTTTCTGTATATACTACAGAGGAGTAAAATGTTTTCTCCTTCTGACTTTTTTCACCAATCATATTTCCCTCTAGGTCCATCCAACTTGTTCCAAATAGTAAGATTTCATCCTTTTTTAAAAATAGTAGTATGCCATTTTATATATAGATATTATATATCTATAACATATATAGGTATATATCACTATAGATAATATCTGTAATGTATATAGAGATTTTATATATACATATATGTATATATGGTATCACATTTTCTTTATTCATTTGTCAATGGCACTTAGGTTGCTTCCAGCTCTAGGCTATTGTAAATATTGCTACAATAAACACAATTCATATATCTCTTTAAAATAGTGTTTTTGAGAATTTTTTTTAGGTAAATACTCAAAAGTGGGAAAACAGAATCATATGGAATTATATATTCAATTTTTTGAGGAATCTCCATACTATTCTTCATAATGACTTCACTGATTTACACTTCCACGAATAGTGCTTACATTTATTTTCCTTTTCTCCTCGTCCACATCACTTGCTGTTTCTAGTCTTTCAGATAAAAGCCATTCTCATGGATGAGAGGTGACATCTCATAATAGTTTTGCTTATAACCTATTTTAAATTGAAAGCAAATTAATCTCAAGCTCATTTTAACAATTCACATTTTCACTCTCCTCCCTTCTCACATTTCATATCTTTGGTATCTTGCTGACTTTAAGTCATATTTTATTTATTTTCTAAAAATAGTTTTTCTTGCAAGCTGGTTTAGCCATGATGTTTTCTTTAAAATTTTGCTTTTCTGGAAAGATCTTTATCAATCCTTCAATTCTAAGTGATAGCCTAGCAGAGTAGAATATTCCAGGTTGGAAGTCTTTTTCTTTCAGCATTTTGAATATATCCTGCTATCTCCTTCTGGCCTGTGAAGTTTCTGCTGAGAAATCTGCAGACAACCTCATGACATTTTGTTATGTGTGACTCACTTTTCGCTAGCTTCTTTGAAGATTCTCTCTATATTGAATCTTTGTCATTTTGATTACACTATATCTTGGTGTAGGTATTTGGAATATTCTTTGAGCTTCTAGGCTCTGGATATCTGTTTCCTTCCCCAGGGTAGGGAAGTTCTCAGTTACTACCTTTTTTCTGTTAAGATTTCTTCCCTTTTCTCTCTCACTTCTCTTTCTGTAAACCCTATGATGTTAATGCTGTTTCTCTTAATGTTATCCCATAAGTTTCTTATGTGATCTTCTTTTGCCTAAAGACTTTTAATGCTATTTATTTTCATACTATTTTCTCTTTCCTGGTTTGATTAGGTGCATTCCACTGCCTTATGTTCTGATTCAGTTGGAAATTTCTTATAGTCTACTTTGAACTCCTTTAGTGTATGTTTCAGTGAGAATCATAAACACTGCTGCTTTGAAATCTTCAGGTAGTTTACTTAATTCTGTCACATTAGCAATTTTTTGAGTTTTTGTTTTGAACCATTATTTGGGATACATTTCTCTGTCCCTTCTTTTTTTAGTTGATACTGTGTTTATATCCTCGGATTACGTTAAAATCTTTCTTTCATGTGTTGATGTAGTCATTTGTATTAGGATTTCAGGTTGCAGAGTATAGGCCTGGAGGCAGGGGCACCAGAGTTTGGGGACATTGGGCTGCAGGAAAGTAAGTGGGTCAGCAGTGGCCCCAGAGAGAGGATGGACAGCTGCTTCTGGACTAAGAGAACTGCTGCAGCAGAGCTAGAATCTCCACAAACCAAGCTTTGCAGGAAAGCATTCATTGGCCTATACTGGGATTGTAGGCTCTGGTTGCCTGCTGCTGTCCTAGGTGATTATTTCCTCTGTAGTAAAGAGAACAATAACCAGTAGAACAAACTGTCCCATAGCCATGAGTAGCTTTGATGACAGAAGAAATATTTGACCTCTGACCCTATTCCAATATGGCAGCCCCCAGGGTTAACCCTAACTCCAATATGGTGTCCACAATGCCAGTGTCATACAGGTAAGAGTCCGGGAGGACACCAGCAGCATCTCTGCTCACTGGAAGGCTATCCCTCTTTCTTATTCCTGCAGAAGTTTTTTGTTCAACAAATAAAAATCCTTCCATTAGATCTGTGCACACTTCATCTGTTGGGCCTCTCTGCTCACTATCTTGAGTTTTCTGCTCCCTAAAATCCTATTGTTCTCCAAAGAAAATTCCCTTTGTTTTCCATGTTGGGATGCACAGATTTCCCTCTAGAGTTAAATCCCTAGAAGCCAGGGAACCTGATGTAGAGGAACTCCTTCAGCCCCTGGGAAGAGATTCTGTATCACTGGTGTTCCTCTCAACATTGGGTCATAGTACCTGGGCAGAAATTCTGTGTCTAGGTTTTTTCTGCCCTTTTAATATGTTCTCTCACTTTTCCTTATGGAGATGGTGGTTCCTAATGCTAAATTCTTTTTTTGAAGGTCATAGTTTGTATCTAGATACAGTTTTATTGTGTCTGTAGAGAGGAAGTGAACTTAAGATGTTGCCAGTCTGCCATCTTGGATGTGTCAAGCTTTTCATTTTCTTTGGCAGTCTCTCTCTCTCTCTCTCTCTCTCTCTCTCCTCATAGTATTTTTTTTAAAGGAAAGGTGCAGGCAGGAATGAAGACAAGTAGGCAGGCAGGCAGGAAGAAAAAGAAGCACTTTACTTATTAATTATTCATTTTAGTTGTTCTTAAGCCCTGGTTTTGAACCCAGGACCTTGGGATGTGGACTGCATGCATGAAGAATTAGACCACTAGGTTACCAGGGCATGCCAAATCATAGTATTTAAATTTTTCCACTTCATATTGCATTCTTGGAGCACAGAGATACTGGCAGAACCAGTACAGGTCATCATAGGAGTTCAGGGCTTCATGCTGTGACTTGGACCACAGGGACATGTATGCCTGAATCTGATCTTCCCCATGCCCAAGATGACGGCTCCTCAGGGCCATAAATTCACAGCAGTTTCTAGGTAAAGTAGAGGAACAGGTAGGCAAAAACCCATCCTGAGGAGGTAGGAGTGGCAGAGACAGGATAATATGTGAACTGGGGCTCTAAGCCCCCAGAATGTTCCCCACTGACCCATTAGTCTTCACTTACACAACACAGACTGAAAGATAAAATTATTAAGAATTTCAAGATGGTGACCACAAAGCAAAGCTCACCCTAGGAAATTACACTGGTTGAACATCTATGAAGCATTCCTAGAGTACTGCCACATATTAGGTTCTGTTCTTGACTCTAGGAGACAGCAGTGAACAAAAGAGGGCATTAAAATTCTATTATCTTACAGTTTATATTCATTTGGAGGAGAAAACCAACAAATACATGAAGCAGGTATATTGTATATTCAATAGTGATAAGTACAATGTAGGAAAATTATGCAAGAAAAGTGCACAATGGTTCTAGGAAAGGTATCTTTTTTTTGAGGTCAGGAATAGGCTCATTGAGAAGGGACTCTTGAGAAGGAAAATAATATAGGAAGGAGAGTACTGTTCCCAGAAGACAGACAGCAAATACAAAGGCTTTGAGGGGAGAGTGTGTTTAACTTATTCAAAGAGGCAAGTGGGATTAGAATGCAAATAATAGGAAGTTGGTAGGAGATGAGGTCAGAGAAAAAGGAGGTATGTAGATTATCTATGCTCGCTAGGCCATTGTAAGGTTTTTGGCTCTAGATTTGAATGTGATGGGAACCTTGGAGGGTTTGAGAAGAGACTAATAGGATCAGACATTTTTAAAGGATCACTTTGTCTGCTGTATGAAGAAGGCATGAGTGAGTTGATTAAGTCTCAAATTTTGAGCAGTATCAATGCAAGTGAAAGTATAAGATAAGCACTAGAAAGACAGCATAAACCAGACTACTGTAACAATCAAGTAAAAGATCATAGTGTCTTGGACCAGAGGGGTAACTGTTGAGGGTATTAAAAATGATCTGATTCTGAATATATTTTAAAAGGATAATCAACACATTTCCTCACAAAATAGATATACAATATGAGAAAAAAAGAGGACACAAAAATTACTCCAACAATTTTAACCAGAATATGGAAGATATGTTTCCATTAACCAAGATGAGGGAATATGTGGATAAAGCTGGTTTTAGGAGAAAATGGATGCTTAGGTTTCAGACAGGTTAGTAAGACTTTTTAGTATAAATATCATGCATACAGTTGTAACTAAATCTGGAGTTTGGAGACTATACATGGACTTGAGATATAAAAATAGAAGTAGCTAAGACTTAAATGGTACTTTTAATAAAGAGACTGGATGAGACCTACCAAGGAAGTTGAGTGTATATAGAGAGACAAGGTGTAAAGACACCTCTGAGGTACTCCAACATAAGAATTTAAGGAGATAAAGATGAACCAGCAAACAAGACTGAGAAAGGGTAGCCAATGAGATAAGAAAAAAACCCAAGAGAATATGGTATCCTCAAAGTCAAGTGAAGAAATTGTTTTGAAAAGGAGAGATTGAAGAGACACTCAACCTCAAGAGGATGAGGTCAAATACCACTGATGGATCGATATAAGGAATGAGAATTGAGCAAGATAGAGTTCATCGGTGACTTGAAGAAGAATAGATTTAGTGGTGTGGTGGGGTGAAATCCACATGTGAATGGAATGGAGGTGAACAAACTTACTGTGTTAAAAATTAATCAGTTAGAGGTAAAAAAAATCCTTTTTTCCTTAGGGTAATCAGATAGTTGATAAGGAGAAATTTCTTCTAATAGAAGTATTAACTTAGCAAATAAGGAAGGAATGATAGGATAGTATCATTTTGCAGCCCCTGATAAATGAATGGGTCTCAGCAATGCTCACCAATAACATTATGAAAAAACATGTACTCGTGAAGCTGATTAAGCTTTTAGATCTAACTATCAATTTACAAAAACCACAGGGAGAGAAGAACCCATTTAGCAACACCACAGGAAGGCAATCAGGAAAATCCAGTCAATGAGAAACTCTACAGGAAAAATGGCTAGTTTCTTCAACAAAAACATTGCAAAAGTGAAAAAAAGAGATAGAGGGATAAACATATAGATTAAGATATTTAAAGATAACTCAACAGATTATAATAAATAACCATCATTTAGATCTTAATTCAAATAAACAAACTGAGGGTAAAGCATGACATTTGACACAGTTAATATTTTTAACACTGATTGGATATTTGATTATATTAAAGAAACACTTGTTTTTTTGGATGTACTATGGTATTAAGATATTTGGTAAAGAGTTTCTAGCTTAGAGGTGCATATTGAAATATCTACAGATAAAATGATAGATGTCTGGAATTTGCTATAAAATCATCCAGGTGAAGGTGTGGGAGATAAAATAAGATTGGTCATAAATTGATTATTGAAAATTGGGGGATGAGCACATGGGAATAGATTAAACCATTTTGTCTTCTGTATATGCTCAGAATTTTCTGTAATGAAAAGTTTTTTTAGTAAATGGAAAGATAAAGGAAATAAAGAAATTGGAGATAATAAGTACAGACAATTCCTTCAAGGAGTTTTGCTGTAAAGGGGACCAGAGAAATGAGGGTATGACTGGTACTATTTTATTAATCTTTAACAAAATCTTTTTAAAGTAGGTACCATTATTATCATTCCCATTTTACAGATGGAAGAACTAAGGTGTGTGAAATCTAGATAAATTGCCCAGGGATATATAGTAAATGACAGAGCAAAACTTCAAACCTAAGTAGTCTGGCTTCAGAAATCTCATTATTACTTTCACTCTGCTTATTGCATTAAATGTAAGGGAGTAGCATAGTCGACTTTGCATTTTTTGTTTACTTTGACAGATTAGTGGGGGACAAAATTGAAGATGAGAAAACCAATTAAGAAGCCAGTGCAATAGTCTAGGCTCAAGATGACACAGTGATCTTAATCAGAGCAGAAGCAATAGAAATGAGAAATGCAAGAGCTGCAAAGATATATGTAGGTAACGATGAGTAGATTTTGGTAAAGTTAGCAGAACAAGAAATTTGAAGCTTGATTCAGTGAAAGAGATGAGACAGAAAAGACAAGAGGAAAGGTAAAGTAAGATGAGAAATGAATTTATTTGGAAGATATTAAATGTCCCTGTGCTTCCCAGAAGGGGAAGGATATCAGAATTAAGACCACCTTCATTTACTGGCAGAGTTCTTATCACTGATAAACATCTTGTAACTACAAGTGATAGGTTTTTGGTTGAGGAAGAGTGTAAGCATTATTTTCACCAAGTGACTCTCTCAAAAGAAAATAAACAATGGCATTAACATGGTGCCTTCAGATGCTGGTCTAGATAGTTGTTTCCTGAATTTGATTTCCTAGGACCACACTCCTTTTCTATCCAACAGGCATACTTCTATCCAGGTATTGGCTTCAGCCTTTTGTAAATTCCATATGACAAAATGGTACAATGTTGGAAGTTAGAAAAATTTCATGTACAGAGACTGAGATTCAGATAAGGGGACATATATTTTACTACCTATGTGACTTTGAGTAAATTTACTTAACATTTCTGAGTCTTGTTTTTCCCATTCGAAAATGATGGCAAGTGGTACACCCTGGTGGATAAACAGTTAGGTCAATTGTGTCTGAAGGAACAAGCCACATACTCCTGGGTTCAAGTCCCAGGCCTGGGGCGAAGCAACCAGTGTCAACAATTAAATAAAAACAAAATAAAGATGTTTCTTCATTCTCTCTCTTCCTTCCTGCCTGCCTACTCACCTTAATTTCTGCCTGCTCTTTTCCTTTTAAAAACAAAAGATAAGTTAATTAAAAATAAACGTTAAAAAAAGAAAATGATGGTAATGATGTTGTCGCTTAAAATTAAAATGAGTAATTTGAAGCACAGAACCTAAGAGAGGCAGTGAGGTGCTCAATAAATGTCAGTTCTATTCTTCTTCACCTTTGTGAAATTAGTGGGATATGAAATTCTCAAACCCTGTGAGTCATCTTGTGTGGGGGGTCATACTCTATGTCTAGAAAAAGCAATGACATCGGGATTTGATGACCTTCCTTAACTCAGGTGCATTCTATCCTGACCTAGGAATACCACCACCCCTATTTGGGGTGCATGAATTCACTATATAGGGCTTCCTAGAACTCCAAGATTGTCTTATACACTGCTTCTGCCTATAGATTCACGTGGAAACCTGCTAGGGTGTCAGCACCAAGAGCGTGGACAGCTCCTTCCCCAGGACTTCCTTACTCTTAATTCTGGAACCTGGCTTCTACCCATCGTCTGATCAGATTTCTCTGCCTTATTTGCTCGTACAACAGTTTTAAAGCATGCAGTTAGGTTCAGTCACACCAAAAAGTGTCTGATTACAAAACAAATCAGATTAGGCAACATTTTTAAAAATCTTTAAATAAATAAACCATCTAAATCGGTACATTGTCTTCAGCTTTTAAGGAAATGTAGCATTGTTAGCTAAAGAGACTGATTCTGACATAAAGTCTGTTTTGCAAATAGTATAATTTTCAAAATTTTTTTTAATGAACCCCCAGTGGGTTGAAATGAATGTCCTTATAAATATATTCTCTCTGGCTATGTTTTCCATGTTTAGGAAAATGCTTGTGTAGCTGCCTCAGCTTTTCACATATTATTCAGGGATTAAGGACATATTTTGAGGGTTTTGGTCTTCTAGACTTTTATTAAGAGTATATAGCTTAAATAATTCTTGTCTCTCTTTTCCCCTAGAGACAGACATGTACTATGGAAGGAAGATAATAGTAACTGTTGTCATAGGGAATTGTTTTGTTTTGTTTACGGGAACTGAACTTAGCCTTACGTAAGTTGACAAAGAGAGTAGAGTCTTAAATTTTGACATAGAAAGCCCAAATGTCAAAAGCTGCATGTTGTCTTCAGTCCTCCTTAAATTACAGTCTTTCATGTCTTTGCATGAATCTTGGTCTAACAACCCAGTGTCTGGCAGGAGAGTCTCTATTAAGACTTCCTACAAGTACTCAGCTGATCTCACTTCTGGAAAATGAGTCAGCATTTACTATATAACTACCATGTACCCAAGTCTCAATCAGATGCTTTACACATGATATCTCAGTAAGTCTTCACAACAACCCAGGGAGGGAGGTATTCATATTCTCATTTCACAGATGTGGAATCTAAAGTTTGTTAGAGAGGTTATAACTCACTCAAGACCATTCAATTTGTAAATGGTAGAAGCAAGATACAAACTCAGGTCAGTCTTAATATCAGACTGTGCTACCTACTTGTGACTTCAGGGACTCCAATAAGGGAAAAGCTCTGATGACATAATAGGGACTGAGTGTGGGGCAAAGAATGATTGTAAGATGTTTAGAGACATCCTCCATACCTGCGAGCCAATACCTCTCAAAAGTCTATCTTAGAAACAGGCTGGTGCTGAATGGTTGCATCAGAATTGCCTGGTGGACATGTATAAGAATCAAATACCTGGACACCATATTCAAATATTCTAATTCAGTGAGTGTGGAATAATACCCAGGAGTATGGATTCTTAACTATTTCTAAGGGATTCTGATGAACAGGCAGATTTGGAACCACTGTTCTTGGCAACTATTATAATCTTCACACCTCCCTGTTTAGTTTTTAGCTATTAAATAATCCTTGGGGATTCAGAACAAGACATAATTCTGAGGGAGTAATTACGGTCCTCATGAAAGTGGTCACACAGCACTTAGAGACTGGTTAGGACAGTAGTTCTCAAGGAGAAGATATGTGTTAATACCAGGAACACTTCCTAACCAAACACACTCAATTCAAATGAGAATTACTGCCAGTGAACCAGGAAATGAACTGTGTAGGGATAAGAGAAAGCTATTTCCTCTAGGATTAATGCTAACCTTTTCTGCATTATTACAGAGCAACTACTACATTCACTACCACGTGTTATATCTTTCAGGAGGACTTCTAATTTATCTCTGGACAACTTCCCATGGGTTCCCCCATTATAACTTCAGGGGACTGATGCTTGGAGGTTCTCTTTGGACTTTTCTGAATAGGGTCTTTAGCTTCCTCCTTTTGGTTTTTGCCTGTTCTGGGATATGTTTACTGCTGCCTGTACATCGAAGGAAGCTAAATATGACCTGGGGTATAAAAACACATTCCTGTGGTAAGTGACTAGTAGAAACTAAGGTGAACTATCTAAAGGGAAATAGATGCTGCTTCTCAGTTCCAGTTGAAATTTACCAAGCAAATACAAGCTCAGGATTACCAAAGTTTCTCATTTATTAAAACAAAATAAACCCCCCGAAAACACCAGAAATCAGAATTTCTAGATGTTGGTTCAAATTAAAGTATAAAAATATTCTGTAGGCCACATCTGACCTGTTTACATACCAAAATCAGCAGAAAACATCCCCTTCAGATTTTTAGTTGACTTTACAGCAGGCTGCCACACCTGATCATATCTGCCAAGAAATCAGTTCCATTTTGGAATCTATAATTCTAAACCACTTAGTCACCCGTTGCTGTGTTGATCTGATGATCTGTCAAGGTGGAGCACTTGGTTTCAGAGAAATTGAGGAGAGGAGCTGGGAGAAAGCCAGTCCTATCACCAAACAAGCTTTGGTGTTTGGTTCTAAAGCTTCTTACTGGCATGCTGATAGACTTAAAATTCCATGCCTAAAAATTACTCATAATTTACTTTTATAAGACATGGCATACTTAAAGCTGTTAGAATTTCAACAGTAATACTCATTCCTTTTCCTCTTGCATTTATTCCAAATCTATGGAAAAGGGTCACCTTCGTGGACAAGCACCTCCCTCTGTAATCAGAACAATTTGAAGCTGGCACTGCACTCTGCTTATCCTGCCAACCCAGATTCCAAGTGAGTTGAAGGGTGTAACAATGTGGAAAAACGATTCAGCCTGCATTTTTGCTCTCTACCACCTCAAAAGTGATTAAACTCATCCACCATCTTTGCTTTCTAAGATCCTTTAGTTAATCTTTACACTTGCAAAGAAGTAGAGGAGGGGGAATCCACCAAATATTCTTTTTGCCTTGCAACTCCCACCTCTACCAGCCTTCTCCTTTCCCACTCTCTAATGGGTGTGAACACTGGTGGGTAAATGCCTTTCCTGAGAAAGAGTCTCAACTAAGTGGGTGGTTCTGAAACAAAAATAGCTGCAATGACCTGACTGTAGATGTATCCAAGGAAGTCTCGTGGGATTTTTATGTCTCTTCAAAAAAGCAAACGGCCTCCAGATTCAAATTAAAGTCATAGTTCCTTTGATTCAAAGGTCTGTGTGTGTCAAGTCCTCAACCACAATCAGTGACTCCTTTGAAGTATATGAGAGTACTCACAAGAATGTAGGAGGAGGAAAAAAATTTCAGACTCGCCTGTGGAGTTTGCATCCAAAATAGTCATGCCCTCTCTATACACCTCAACACTCATATTATCAGAGTTGGCCGTGGGGTAGGATGTCAAACATGTAAAGTTCAGGGAAGCTTCTTAGGTGATTTTGAGTTATTATCCACTCCCGCAATGCCCTCACCTCTAGTCCTAATTGACTGCTATTGAACTGAGAATTACTTGGCCACCTGAGTTACTTTGGGAGTACTGTGGCTATAAGAAGTCTATAAATGAGGTGACCATTAATACATACACACACACAATTTGGACCTTAAATTGTGCATAATTATCTTGAAGGACACAATCTGTATAATTGAAGAGATTAACAAGTTTTGTAAATGTTTCAAATTAAATAGGTGGGTAGTGTGCAGAGGAATGAGAAAAGCTGGCCAGTCAAGAGAACATAGGCAAAAGAAAGTCACTGAAGTAAAGGCTGGTTGTATCCATCCCTGAAGGAACCTCAGCAATCAAATTTAGAGCATTGTGGACCATTGCAAACCTAATTTTATCACGAGAAGGAGTCAGGTCACCCAAAGTTGATATCGGCAGACAGATCGATTAGTTTTCTAGGCGTTAATTCTTGCTACTTCAAGCAATACTTTGACCCTCTTCCCTTTTAAAGAGAAGTCACTGATCTATATTCCTGGTCCCTGAGATAGTGATCTTTCATAGTAAATAAATGGCTTTTGATCAATCATGGTTTGGTATCCCATGAAACTTGATTCCTAGGTCCTGTCTGATATGACTCAAGCTGACTTTTCAACTTCATCTTAATCCACTAAAGATGACATAATACAACTTTCTTTTTAAAATAACTTTTTCCAGTGAATTCATATAGCATAAAGTTAACTATTTTAAAGTGAATAATTCAGTAATTTGTAGTACATTCACAATATTGTGCAGCCACCATCTCCAAGTGGTTGTTCACCTTCTTTACACTTCCCAAATCCCTGGCAAACCTCAACTTTCATTCACTCTCTATGTATCTACCAAGTATGAATATGTCATTTCAACGGAATCATGTATCTGGCTTCTTATAATTAACATATTCTCAAGGTTCTTTCACATTGTAGCAGTTATCAGTACTTTATCCATTTTTACACTGAATAATATTCCATTGTTCATATATTTCACAATTTCTTTATCCATTTCTCTACTGAAGGATGTTTGGGCTGTTTCTGCCATTTGAACATTGTAAGTAGTGCTGCTATGAATATGAACATACATGTATTTATATGAGTATTATTTTTCAATTCATTCAGGTGTATTCCTAGAAGTAGAATTGCTGGGTCATATCATAATTCTATGTTTAACTTTCTGAGAAACTACCAAGCTATTTTCCACAGTCATTGAACCATTTTACATCTCCACCAACAATGCAAGAAGATTCCACCTTCTCCACATCCTTGCCAACACTTGCTATTATCCTTTTTTATTGTGGCTCTTCTAGTAGGTATGAAGTGATGCCACATTTTAGTTTTGAGTTGTATTTCCCTAATGACTAATGATGTTAATTAAACATCTTTTCATCTGCTAGTTGGCCATTTGTCTATCTTCTTTGGAGAAATGTTAATTCAAGTCTCTTGCCCATTTTAAATTGGGCTATTTGTTTTTCTGATGTTGAGTTGTAAAAATTGTTTATATATTATGGTTGCTAGACCCTTATAAGATAAATAAATTGAAAATACTTTGAACTATTGTGTAGATTATCTTTTCACTTTTTAATATTATTATTTGATACATAAAAGTTTTTAACTTTAATCAAGTTTTATCCATTTTTTTTCTTTCATTGCTCATGTTTATGTTATCATATCTAAGAATCTTTTGCCAAACAAAGGTCATGAAGATTTATCCTTATATTCTTTGAAATGTTTTATAACTTTTATTCTTATATTTAGGTCACTGGGTCATTCTGAATTAATGTTGTGAGATGAGTATCCAACTTCATTTTCGGCATCTAGTCATCCATTTCTACCAGCAACATTTGCTGGACACAATTTTTATTGCAGTAATTTTTATTCTAAACATTAAAATAAACTCATATGTGTAGTTCCCCACATGTGCAGTTTTCCCATTCCTCAGCTATGTCAACACACACGTCCCTCCACCAATTCACCAAGTGGTCTTCACCTTGTCTAGTGGGCTCCACCACCACTTGCTCCCAACCCCCTCCACCATCCCATTCCCTATTGGTAACCTCAGTTGTACTACAAGTGTCCAAGAGCTGGTTTTGTTTCATCTGTTCCTTTATTTTGTCTATTCGCATTCCACCAATGAGTGAAGTGATCTGGTCCCTATCTTTCTTCTTCTGACTTATTTCACTGAGCATTAACCCCCTCTAGATCATCCATGTTGATTCAAATGACAGGATTTTGTCTCTTCTAAGAGCCATGTAATATTCAAGTGTGTATATATACCATATCTTCTTTATCCATTCATGTGAAATTGGCATTTAGGTAGTTTCCAGTTCTTAGCTATTATGAACTGGGTTGCAATAAACATGGGAGTGTGTAAATCCCGCCAAATTAGTGTTTTTACATCTTTTGGGTAAACACCCAGAAGTGGGATGTCAGGATCATATGAAGAGACTATTCTTACCTCATTGAATGAACTTATCACCCTTCTTAAAAATAAAATAATCATAAAGGCGTTAACCAACATGCCCTGGTACAGTAGTGGATTAATCATCTGCCTTTGGCCAAAAGCACAAACCTCATATCCCAAGGACCCGGGTTCAAAACTTGGGGCTGTGATGAAAACCAAGATGAACAAAATCACTCTTATTCACTGCTATATCCCCAATGAATACCATAGTGTTTGGCACATAATAGATCATTATTAAATATTTTAATAACTAAATCAAAATGTAAGCCCAAGTATATGGGGTCTTTCTGATGAAAACCTAATTTATTATGCTATTTACAGATCTACTTTCTTAGACTTACTACTTTATTTCTAGCACTTTTTCTATTTTTTTGTAAAAAGCAGCATTCTTATACTCATAATTTGACAGATCATGAAGTACTTCTCATTCAATCTTCTTACTCTCTCTTTGCCTTCCCATGAATGCAATCCTTGGCACAATGATATAACCAATGCCAAAAACAAAACAAAACAAAAGACATGGTACTTCTCAATAACAGTTAATTTTTATTAAGTGCTATGTTCCAGTTAGTATGTAAAATGCTCTACAACATGTCATCTAAAGCTCAGCACAAATGTATCAGCATAAAACCTAAAACACCATTTTAATATTAATTAGTATTAGGGGCACATGCTTTGATATGTGAGTTAGTCCATGCAGCCAAAAGGAGCAGTTGACATGGGCACCTTAATTTATTTAAGTGTCGATATATCAGTGTCATTTTTTTAAAGTGTTGGTTTGGGCCAGCAAAACTGGAGGCTCTTGCACTTTGGTGAATGAGTGCTTTCAAGTTAAAAAAATACATCAGAAAATAAACATTTCCTGAGTTCTACTGTAGAACTATTGGTGAGATTGAAACACAAGGTAGAAGATATAGGCTTAGTTCCTGAGATTTCATAATTTTCAACAGTGCTCTTCTGAGATTAGGCAGTCATAAGACAAAGAACAAAAAGAGGGAGGGAGCAAGGAAGGAAGGATAGAAATAATTTATTGTAATTTAACTATACATTTCTGTTGAGTGGCAAATTATATGCTCAGGGATCCATGGAAAAGGAAAATGTTATGAGCACTAACTGCATTGGGCTGAAAATTCCCTAGCCTGAGGCTGGGTCTCTAAAAATCTAGAACATCATCCAGTTAGTTTCTGTCAATCAGTTAAAATTGTCTCAAGTCAAATTCTACTGACCATTCCTGACTCCTAGCTCTTTTGAATGCTTCTCCAAATTTAAGCAATAATGAAAAGTTATTGAGTAACCCCACAGGTCAATCCTTTTGAAGGAGTTTGGGGAAAGCTGTGTCTAGTCTGGAGAAGTCAGCAAGCTCTGGAAATAAGTCCATTGGTGAATTCTTTCCCTCATGATTAATCTCAGAGCAGTAGTACAAGGCTTTCTGTATCTGAGTATGGTTTTATAGGCTTCTAATAGCATTCTTCTAGAACATTCTAACGGCTAATCCATAGAGTGTGGAAGCTATGAAAGCAGAGTTTGTCCTGAGCTGAAGGTACCTAAATGAGAAAGGTGGGATGCTGTATCAAATGGATACACAGACAATCTCCTTTAGCCTTGAGTGTGGGCTGTATTTAGTGACTTTCTCTCAAAAAAAAATATGAAAATAAGGGCTAGGAGC
The DNA here is from genome assembly GCA_004363575.1 of Solenodon paradoxus. NCBI lineage: Eukaryota > Metazoa > Chordata > Mammalia > Eulipotyphla > Solenodontidae > Solenodon > Solenodon paradoxus. The sequence goes on along the minus strand of RJWH01000724.1, from coordinate 562,795 downwards.
AAATTTTACAGTGGAGAAACCTGGCAAATACGACCTCAGTCAAGTGACCAAGGTGAACATCAACAGTGATAATCTTGATAGTATGTGGCCTAAACATGATGTGATGAAAAGGGCATTTTCTTTCTATGGAATCGCCATAGAAATAAAACTCCCATAGCCCCACTATAACCATGAGAAAAATATAAGACAAACCCAAATTGAGGGATATTCTGCAGAATACTGTGCCAGTATCTCTCAAATCCTTCAAGACCATTATGAACAAGAAAAGTCTGAGAAACTGTTACAGACCAGAGGAGGCTCAGAAGACATGATACGTACATGTAAAGTGGTATCCTGTATGTGTTCCCAGAATAAGAAGAGAAAGTTAGGGGAAAAAACTGGTGAAATCTGATAGAGTGTGGGGTTTAATTGACAGCAACATGCCAATGTTGGTTCCTTAGCTGTGACAAAAACACCTTAATAATGTAAGATGTTAACAATAGGGAAAACTGGCTGAGAAGTAGACAGGAACTCTGTACAATCCTTGCAACATTTTTAATATAAATGTCTAATATTTTATTCTAATTTGAAAAGCTTATGAATAAAAAAGGATGCATAGTTTGGGGATAGCAGATAGCATAGAGATTGTACATTTCCACTCTGTCATTCCCATGCAAATTCTTTGGTTGAATTTGTCTGTATAACATCTCTGATGCTCTATCCATCCCTTAAAAGACACATCCGAGATGTCATTGACCTCTGAAAACACTGAGTATTCAGATCTCTACAATAACCCTGAAGGAAACTTGCTGGGTTAGTGTCATACAAAAAGAAAACTTTGATAGGGAAGTGGACACGGGTTTGAATCCACCTGAAGAGTAAGTGTAGTCTCCTTAAATTTTCACTTAGCCAGGACCTTAGCTATTTCCCTTATTTTTCAAATAGAGAAACTGGGCCCCAGGGAAATGGAGCAATTTCTTTAGATGCCAGTTAGCGGACTTCTTAAAACTAGAATCTGGTCCCAGAATTCTAGTTTGCTCCTCTTTTAAAATCACCATGCTGCTTTGGCTCACCCCTAAAGACTTTAGAAGAACTTCAGCAAACAGGCCACACACTTATTCTTTATTTCTACTAATTGCAAAAGTAATAAGAAAATAAATAAAATTACCCATCTTTTCAGCACCCAGAGAAACCTGTTGCTAACATTTGAGGTTTCGTCTTTATCTTTTTAAGGATATACATTAATAGATACAAAAACTTTGTTGAGGCAAAAATAGCATCAGAGTGTACATGTTCTTTATTAGCCAAGGGTTTTTTTAAATTTTAGTTTTTAGTTTTTGTTTTTGTTTTTAACAGAGCAATGTGTATCCCCTCGGACTGCCATAACAAATGACCACAGCCTTAGTGACTTAAAAACAACAGAAATCTATCTTTCATAGTTCTGCAAAAGTCCAAAATCAAAGTATTGATATGATATAGGGATTTGAGTTTTCTTTTCCCCCCAGATCGTTAGCCAGTTTGTTTTAGTATTCTCTGAATGATCCAACATTTCCTAATTGACTGGAAAATGCCACCATTGTAAAATAATACTTAGACATACTTTAATTTGTTAGGGGTTTTCTATTCTGTTTTATTGATTTGGCTTTTTATTCTTGCACAGTTATCACCTCATTTTGTAGCTTCATGTAAGTTTGTAACATGTTTTACAAATGCAAACATTACCATGGTATTACTCTACATTTGTATTTAACATGTATTGAACAATTTTCTTGTGAAGCAGTTTTATAAGCTTGGTAAAAGGGGTACTGACTTTAGAGGACACAGTCTCTGCAATGAATGATTGAAGTGGGCGGGGGAGGGGAGAGCCAGATTTTCTTCATTAGTCATTTGGAAGCATGTAATGAGTGTCATTCTTCCGCCAGGCACAGTGTTTGGTTCTAGAAACCGACTGAATAACACATGGACAGCTCTCACGGAGCCTTGAGTGTTGGGCCAGAGACAAAAAAAAGCATAATTCTACTTTTGACTGATTTTAGAGATGACTCAGTGGCAGGCCATCTCTAGGAGGAAGCGACAGCTGATACGTGTTCTGAAGGATAAAACTGAGGGAGTAAAACAGAGCAAAGTGAGGGCTCTGAGGAAGGTGAGCACAATGTGTGAAAGTATGTCCATTTGTGGAAAAAGACATTAGCTCTGTATGGCAGGAGCAGGTGAGGGAGGTGGGGCTGGAGTAGAGTGTGTACACGCATGTTAAATAACTCCAGCATATTTAAAGGGCAAATTCACTGCCCAAACTTCAGCTGATGTCCTCCCTGAAGCTTTTCAGCACACATCATCCCACAAAGATCTTGTCAGTCCAGATCACTGAGAACGAATCATGTCCTATTTTCTAATATCTCTTGTTCCTTTTATTTAATTTTCATTCCTGTGCCTTGAAGGTAGCCTCTCAGTATGTTTACTTGCCAGGAACTCCTCTAAATTCTGGGATATAGTAGTGAACAAAATAGAAGCCTTGCCCTCATGGAGTATTTAGTTCTAGTAGAGGGACATGGGTAATAAATAAGCAAGTAAATATGTAGCTTGTTACATGGCAATAGGGATGCTTTGGAGGAAAATAGTTCAGAGGTGAGGGTAAGCACCGCATTGTGTTACAATTATCTGTGCCACTCTCTTCCCCACTTACTGCTTTTCGAGGGCATAACTTTGTTTTCATTAATTCCCATAGCTGACTGGTCCAGTGAGACATCCATGACGAGAGCATACGCTCTAGTAATAAGTAAAATATTTTAATAAAATATTTCAATAAAAATAAATTAGCAGTATAGGTTAAACTTGAGGGGAGACTGCTTTGTCCAAATCTAATCTCTGACATTTATTAGAAAAACAAACATGACCTTGGGGAAGTACTTAGTTCTCTGTGCTCAAGTTTCCTCATTTTTTAAAACAGAGCTAAGGGTTATTGGGAGGATTAAATGGGATAATACATTAAACCACTTAAAACTGTCCCCCTGCATAGATACAAAATGGTAACTGTTATTAAAAAACGATGATCTGAATATATTCTAACAACATAGACTTGGGGTAATTAAAATAATGTATTGTCGTTTGAAAATTTTGACCGTGCTAGAATAGATCTTCAAGTACACTGTGTTCTGAATTTCCACTAGCATATGGTCTGAGAAGTTTGCCCAGAATTTGGAGTCCTGATCGGCTGACATGGACCCTGGATGCCCTTTCTTGAGCCTCAGACCCAATTTTACATCCAGCATTTCACGAGAGCTGAGTTTCTCTGTCTAGTTATCTGGTTTGGGAACATGGTGTTAAAGAGACAATTGTTCAGATTTATTTGGTGATAAAATGTTCTGACAGTATTTAGCCTACAGACCATGTACATTTCCATCATCTCTTCTCAGTGACGAGATTCCTGAAGCTGTGTCATGTGTCTAGAAACACAGCCTTCTCAATCACCAACAAAGTAAAAGAAAGTCATCGCTTAAATTTGGGACGCTGTAGTTTGCAAAGCACTCTCTTATCCATTATCATTCAATCTGCAAGCAAACACTCCAGAGAGCCCAAGCAGGGTGATATTTCTACTTAGAGGCTATGGAAATGGAAGCTTGAGGTTAAGCCTCTGTCAAATTGACTGAGCTTCTCATTCACAAGTCGATCTCTACGCCTTATACCAGAGTTCCCACAAATCCCGGGGTGCCCCACAAATTCAATGTTATGTGGGCCTTTCCTCTTGGTGTTTATCCATCTCCATCTTTTTTTTTTCTTTTTCTTTCTTCTGTTTGTCCAATACATACCCCTGGTTAGGGTCACAAAGTTGACAATTATACTTTTTATTAGGTCAAGTGAAGCTGACCATAGTTCACTAGAGAGCATCACAGGTCCGCTGCAAGCAGTTCTTGTGGTTCTGTCACTGGGGTCAACACCTCCTGTTTGGTAGGCAGAAGCTGGAATACTGAAGTGATTGCAAACAGGCTCATAGCTGGCTGTGAGTAATAGTGACAGCAGGCAATTTGTTACCATGGCACAGATTTAGGCATACTGAGTTCTCCTCTAAAATATACTCAGTCATTTCTCAGGCCAATGACTTATTTTTTAATTAGTGATGTGCTATAGATTAAGTTTGCTGTTTTGTTTTGTTTTAGGGGTAATAAAAAAATCATCATAAAAAACAAAATATGGACATTTTCACACCAAAAAGGAGGAGATAAAGAATCTCAGGATATGGGACAGGATATTTAGCTTTATGGAGAACTCACAAGTTATCATTATTTTCTGTTTCTACAGAAGTCTGTGTGAAATACTTCATCAGGCACTTGCTCTGGGACTGGCATTTGGAATCATCGCTCTGGGAATTATAACATCATTTTTACACTTTTTGCCCTAGTGTCCTTGACTCCTGCTGTGTTCAGAGCTGGAGAATTCCAGGCCCATGAAGACAGTGTATGGACTAACAACAAAGAATCTCTGTACATCTGAGTTGGAGCCAAGACTTGTGAATCCTTCCTTCTAGATATACTATTAAAAGCAGTGAATGTGCAAGAATTAGATATCATTGAACAGTGCATTTGTTTTTGTAGTAGTTGGGACAACATGTTAATTGCAAGAAGTCTTGGCCTGGGAATAATTATGGAATCTGCAGTCAACAGAGAGAAGTACCTGATTGAATATTGCATATTACTGTGACCATGGAACTGTCGTCCACCAATGAGATCTTGACCTTCCTAACCAATACTCACTTTAAAAAATCCCTGCTGTGAAATTTGGGCAGGTATTATACATGTCATTATAAAATCGTAGCATATTACTAAGAGAAGGTAAGGAATGGAAAGAAAGTAATATTTTTGAGTACCTGGTATGTGTCAGAAACGTTCAAGTAAATCAAATATCATTAAGAATAACCTTGCAAAAGCAATTCATTATTCCTATTTTATAAGTGAGGAAATTGCAGTGATAGAAAATTTGAATAAAGTCACATAATTAGAAAGTGGCAGAGCTCAAGTCTATTTGACTCTAAAACCATGCTTTCCATACCAGAGTACCAGAGAAAACAGAACAAAGACCTAGAACACCAAGATCTTTTAGCATGATGAAATATAAGCAGTTGGAACTGAAAATACTTGCAGGCTAACTAGAAACATAACTTCTTGAATTTGAAAAAAAGCATCTATGAAAAACCTACCAATAACATCATACTTAATACTGAATAATGGATGATAGAAAACTGCTTCATAAGATTGGGAGAAAGGGAAAGAAGTTGGCTCTCATCACTTCTATACTGAGTTCATTGGACCCCTAGCTAGTGCAATAAGGCAAGGAAAAAATAAAAGCCTTAAATATTGAAAGAAAGAAATCAGTTTTTTATTTTATAGATTAATAATGAGAGAGAATCCTGAAAAACCTATAAAAAAGCTACCCAAACTAATAAATGAAGTTAGCTAAACCATAAAATACAAAGTCACTATAAAAAGTATCAAGGGTATATCTTATCTATATACCATCAGTGAACCACTGGAAAATAAAATTTAAAAATAAGTATCATTTACAATAATACAAAAAATTTTTTTAAATACTTCTTAAATTTAACATAATATATTCAAGATTGGTACACCTCAAAGTACAAAACATTAGTCAGATAAATTTAAAATACTTAAAATAAGTGGAGAGATATTCTGTATTCAGGGGTTGGAAGACTCAGTTCTCTTAAGATGTCAATTCTCTGCAAATTGATCTGTGGACTCAATAAAACACTAAACAAAATCCCAGAAGGCCTTTTTTTTTTTTTGTAGAAATTAATAAGCTGATTCTACATGAAATTAATAAGCTGATTCTACATTTCCTACATGAAAATGTAAATAACCTAAAATAACCAACACAACTTTTTTAAAAATAACAAAGTTTTGGAGTTTAAACTACCTGATTTTAAGATGTACTATAAAGACAACATGGTGTTGGCATTAGGAACAGGATTTTCAGAAGTGGAAAACCTGTATTTGGTTAAATGATATTTTAACAAAGGTACTAACGTAATTCAATAAAAAAGATTATATTTTCAACAAATAATGCTGGAAAAATTGGATTTCCAAATGGGAAGGAAAAGTCCCTAAATTCTTGACCCCTACCTCATATCACACACAAAAATAAATTCTAAGTGAATCCTAGGCTTTACATAAGAGTAAAAATTATGTAAGGAAAAAAATCCTATAGCCTTCGAGTAGGCAAAGATATCTTAAGACACAAAAGCAGTAGCCATAAAGAGAAAATAGACAAATTGTACTTTATAAAAGCATACCATTTTTCAAAAGGCATTTTTAAAAAAAAATTGAAAATGTACACTATAGAATGGGAAAAAATATTTGCAAAACATGTATCCAAGAAGGGACTTATATACAGACTATATAAAGGACACTTAGACTCAATTTTTAAAAAAGGCTAATGTCTTGAATGTGTGCTTTGTAACAGAAGTTATACCAATGAGGAAATGAAAATATGTTAACTATTATTAATAAAGGGAATACAAATTAAAACCTCAAAATGACACCACTACGCATCTATTAGAATGGCCATAAAGGTCTGAAGTGTTAGTGAAGATAAAAAAAAAAATTGGTGGTAGGACTATAGAATATAGCAATTACTTTGGAAAATGATTTGACTGAATGTTATAAAGGTAGACATACACTTATAGTATGATCCAGCAGTTTTTTTTGTTTTTTTGTTTTTTTAAAGCAAGTGAAAATGAGGGTAGTGGGCAGATAGACAGGAAGAGAGAGGAGGAGGAAACACTTTATTCCATTTCCATTTAGTTGTTCACACTGGTTGCTTCCCCCTGGACCTGGGCCTCAACTTGGAGGTGATTGACCTAACCTCTACTTTACCAAGCATGTGCTAATTCAGCAGTTTTAACCCTAAGTTTTCACTCAAGAGAAATGAAAACAAAGGTCCACAAGAAAATCTATCCATGCATACATATAGCAGCTTTATTTATAATTGCCAAAAACTGGAAATAACCTCAATGGCCATCAAATGACAGGTGGATAAACAAGTTTGATGCATCTATGCAATGGAATACTTCAGCAACAGAAAGAAATTTCTACTGATACCTGCAATAACATAGGTGACTCTCAAAAATGTTTTCAGTGAAAGATACCTCACACAAAAACTATACTAAAAAATCCCATTATATGATATTCTAGAATAGGCAAAACTGATCTTTAGTTATGGGAAGCAAACGATTCCTTGGGTCAAGGATTAGAGGGATTAACTAGACAGGGACAAGGATAGAAATGTTCTTAATTGGTGATTACATGGTGTATGTCTTTCAAAATTCATCAAACTTAATTTCTTGGATATAAAGTATAGCTCAATAAAACTGACTAAAAATGTAAAAATAGTTACGCAATAGTGGCTTAGGTAGTAAGCTTATACCTAGGGTGCAGCCCACATACAGCCCAAAGACCCTGGTTTGCAGCCTGGAACCAGGAGGAACAATTAGAATGCACAACTAAATTTTAAAAATGCTATTTGCTACCTGCCTGTCTTCATTCCTGCCTACCTACCTTTCTCTTTAAAAATAAATAAATAAATAAAACTTTGAATTGATTTTTAATTGAAAATTTTTATCAATTTCTTATTGTGTTCTTGTACTAGTTGATGTATAAAAAGGATTACACACATGCAGTCTCAGGTTACTGTGAACATGTGCTCTTTATTTGGAAATGACAACCTGCCAAGACAAATAAATAGAGGTGAACATTCTGATCAAGAAGAAAAATCCCATTGCTCCAAAATTTTATGTTTATTATTAGAGTGCTACATACAATTTGAAGATACCAGCAGCAATAGATTTTGAAGGAAGAAGACAAGGATAAAGTCATATGTGTGCCTTGTGGAGAGAGGCGAGGCCATTAGAATCCTGTACAGTACTCAAAAGTCATTAGATGCTCTTCTCTTCAATCTTGGGAGAATTCTTGAAAGGGTGATAGTGAATGATTAAAGAAGACAGGATATTCACACTTCAGCTGAAGTTCAGAGTGACCCACAGTCAGCACTCCCCATCTGGGGAGAGTGAAATGAGACAAGTACTCTGTGTGGGATGGACCCACTTGTAGTCATTTGTCCTAAAAAAAAAAAAAAAAAAATTGCACATGTGAATAAGGAGGCATGAATGGGAACACTTGCTGAAGATTTACTTGCAAAGGTTAAAAAATGTAAGAAACTTCAATGGAAAATAATTGAATAAAGTAAGATATATTCATTCTGTAGCCAATTCTGTCAGTATTCTATCCACATAACCTGAATCTTACCATGTCTGTATTTGCCTGTAGACTTCCAACAGTTAGCACCTACATTTACTTGACTGAGGGCTTTCTCCTGTCACTAGAGACCTCTCTGATCAGGTGCCTAACAGGCCAAAAATACCAGGGAATTCATGTCTCTCTGAAGTAGTTCTCAACCAATGGTATATAGAAATTGATGGAAAAATATTCCAATTCTCTTTAGGTAGAGAGGGCTCAAAATTATGTAGTATGTTGGCTCCCAGAGTTGCCCCATGGAATTGAGCTGATAATCTGTAGTGATGACTTGATGACGTACACCCTTTATTGTCTCCCTTCTCTCACTTTCCCATTCCTTAACCAATATCTGCTGCAATCATCTCTCACATAAAGTATGTGCATTTGAGTTCTTGTCTCAGGGTCTTTCTTTGAAAGTGTTTTTAAAGAGCAAAGCAGATCAAAAAGTAGATAACTGAAAATATCGCCAAAATATATTAAGTGAAAAAGTATGTTATAAAAACTACATGAGGTGTAATAGCATGGATCTGTAAAACAAAAAATAAAACCATGTATTTCTAAGTGTGCATGTATAAGTGTGTGTGTAAATGCACATAAAACAGTTGGGATGCACACTTAAGTGATAATAACCACTATTATCCTTTATAACCACACAGAGTAAGACGGGATGACAGGGTCAAACAAGACTTGCTAAATTTTAAACTCAATTTTTTAAATAAGAATCTCTTTGTGAATTACTTGTGTTTCTAAAAATAAGTTTAAAATGCTTTATAATGTGATGGACAAGCTCATTTACTTCAGATTAAGGACCTACCCTGGACACTGGGAATGCAGAGAAAAATAGGAACAGTTATCACCCTCTGCAGATCCCAGAGCATCAGACAAATAAACATCTGTAATGCCATGTGATAAGTACTGTAACAGAAATAAACAAAATGGGTTGTGGGAACCCAGGGGTGGAACTAGGACAATCATCTATAAAAGGTAACATCATTCTTTTCCCACTTCCCCTCAGAGATTTAGGTATACTTCAAACAAAATGACAGGATTCAATCAGCACAGCTGAAGGTATAATGATTAAGAATTAAGCAAATCAAGTGTTGTCACTCAGTCAGAATAAAGACAGTTTTAATAAAAGGGTCATTGCATCCTTGGAGGGGCATCCTGGAGCAGAAATCAATCCGTGTTTCCAGAGCCACCGGGAATTTCCATCAAACAAGGCACAAGGACCCTGGCTCTTCAAGTCTCCCACCAGTCTCTCCCCTACTGCCCCTCACTTCCAGTCCACCCCATGATCTCAGACCACGCCCACTGAGCAATCTTCTGCTGATGATTTAGTTTCTCATGGAGGCTTATCTAGTGGGAGAAAATGAAGTGGGCATGAGGAGTCCAATAGTACAATCTAGTGGTCAGTAATATTTGTCACCGGAAGTGACCTGTTTCTTCCTTCTGAGCCTTTAACATGAGGTTCCTTAGCCCAGAGATTCCAAACTTTGCTACACATTAGAATCTACTGGGAAGTTTTTAAAAATACTGATGCCCAGGTCACACCCTGTACCAAATGGTGCCAGGAGTGGTTTGCTGCCACCTGACTCACGAGCCCCTGTTGTGTATCTCTGCCCAACTCTACCTTCTTTGAAGTAACGCTGGTAGCTTGAAGTTAGCCATAGTGCAAGCTTTTACACCATGGGAATGGGCTGCAAATCTGGCTTGTTTGATTTCTTTCTAAAGAGCTGATTGTTAAGAAGTTACCAGCTAACCACTGAAGTCAGGTATTAGTATTTTTTTTAAAGATCCCCTGTTGATGCCAATGTGCGATAAGGTTTAGGAAAGGCTCCATCTTTGCTTATACAGAGCTCAGTATAGTCTTGGAGAAGTTGTTAACTAGGAATGGTTATTCAAGTCTGTAGTTCTCTTTCTAACCTGGACCCATTTTCTTTCAGTTATCTTTGGGAGGCTAACATTTATTCCATTTTGGAGGTTGAACTCTATAACTCGATGTGTTGGGGGTAGATAAATTAAAATTTTGTGCAAAGTCTATTACTGCTGTTGTAGTGAAAAACAACTTGTCCCATTAGGAGTCCAGATGAAAATGGATCCACACGACATTCCTGTATAATACTATGAAACATGCCTTATTTTATTGTATCTCCAATGCTTGTGAGTTATACTTTTATTTATTGACTTAGTAAGCCATAATAATAAAAGACTCCTAAAATATACAATGATTTTATTCAATATTTTAAAACTTAAAAAAATCCCTAAATTTAAGATAAAATGGTTATCACCAGCTATCCTTGGAAGGGGGAAAGTGTTGGACATTGCCTGACTCTCATGACCAAAGACGTGGGTCAGGGCTAAGATTTGGTCTTGGGGTTTAGAGCTAAAAGACAGAGGTTAGAAGAGGTCAAAGCCCTTCAGATAAATGCAAAAGGAACTCTCCTGGATCTGTTTTGGAGGAAGAAGGCCCAGGACCTCAACAGAACACCTGGGAAACACGTGAACTTGGATTTGTCTGGCCTGACTCAGTCTCCAGCTTGTTACCAGGCTCTGTCTCTATCTTAGTTACTACTGACTCCTAACATTGTATTGCCCCCCAAACTGACTCTTCCACTACCTTTCTGGCTTGTCTTATTGCTCTTCCCTATAACTGCTCCTGGACATACCTTAGTGCATAATACTACCAGTTGCTCAAAGGTTAGGAGCCTTGATTATACTCTCAACAAACCTCACTTCCTCTGGCACTGAAAACTTTATGTTTCATCACAAGGCTGACAGAGGGCCCATAAGAGCACAAGAAAATAGATGGGGAAAATAGGAATAATTTACAGTTTACTGAGATTTACATATCATATCTCATTCATTCATCTGAATCCCCAAACAGAAGGAAATGGAGAGAGCAGGGTGGGGGTAGGGAACTGATCAGTAAACTGGTGAAAGAAGCTCCTGTGTTGCATGGCTACTGTGTCACACACGATGCTAGGTGTTTTACACATGAATACATCAAATCCTCTCAATATCCCTTCAAAGAAGACAGTCATTTCTACTTCAAAATAAGTGTTATGGGCACACCCTGGTGGTCTAGCAGTTTAGTCCTCTGGGTGTTGTCCATGCACATCCCAAGGCCCCCAGTTGAAGACGTGGGGCCTGGTGAACCACCAAGATGAACACTTAAATAAAATAAAATGTTTCTACCTCCTCTCTCTTCCTGCCTACTTGCCTACCAGCCTTCATTCCTGCCTGCACCTTTCCTTAAAAAAAAAGCTTCACTACCCTTACGTCACAGAAAAAGAAACTGAGTTCAAAAGTGTTAAGTGCCCAAAGTTGTCTGGATAGGAAGTGTTTCACAGCAGCACGTGTTTCAAGCAAATGCTGCAGACAAGGGGGAGAGGGATTTAGATCTAGAGCATCAGAGAAAAGTTTCAGGAAAGATCTGAGGTTTCAGGAGCAGAGCCTTGAAAGGTAAGTAGAACGTGGGTAGAAGGAAAGGAGGAAGGCTATCCCAGGCCTGCAGGAGGAGTCAGGCCCTGAGGAAGCAGGGCCCAGAAGAGGGTGTGTGCTGAAAGACCAGAAGAGGTCCTGCCTGCCTCAGTGAGGATTTGCATTAAAAATGTTGAAAAAGTGTCATGTACTCAATGACAGAAGATTTTTGGTTGCTCGGTTTGAAAATGGAAGAATCTTGTGCCTGCCTTTCCCTGTACCCATAGTCTCACTTCCCTCAGCTATTCTCTTCAGCTGTGAGGTACAGTGGAAAGACTATGTCCCATGGAGCCTGCCATCTAGCTTTGTGAGATTTGAGAAGTTACTTTATTTTCCTGAATCGGTTTCTTCATTTGCAGAATGAAATGTAGTGATGATTTATCACATGAGATGACATGTGTTGAACCAACTGTTGAATGTACGTCGTTCCCTTTGTAGTCCTTTAATCCCTTCAGGCCTGGCCCAACTCCTACAAAGTCTCCACAGACAACTTATGGGGCGAGTCAGTTTTTGGAATAAAGGGAAGATCACCTCCCACTTCCTGCACATTCTATTCCTGCTTGTGTGTTCTGATGTCCTGTTTGCTTTTTCAGGCTCTAAGTGCTATCCTGCTGACTCACTTCCGACATCTCCTTCATCATGCTCAGCTCCTGAAAATGGAATGGGAATGAAAAGGACCGGATATTGTAATGTCTGGTGATGTGTTTTAGGAGGGCTGGGTGGCTGTCAGACCAGCCCCAAGTGGCTGGGATGCTGGGAACATGAACTGAGCAGTGTACACTCCACAGCGTATTTCTCAACTAACAATAACCATGCCACTTACTGCCACTGATGAGGAGCTAGGCTGGCCCCAAGCGATGTGCTTTCCATGATTGTCTTTTTGCATCATCACAACAACTGGAGAAGTCAGGGGATCCTCTCTATTTTTTCAGACAAGGAAGTTCAGACTAAGGTAGGTTAAGGAACTTGCCCAAGATCACAGAGCTAGCAAGGGGCAGAGCAGGGATTCAAACCCATGCTTTAGATGGGCGCTAGTAGGGCAACTGCTAGGATCATGAAGCTAAGAAGCACTTGAAATGTAACTAATGTGAGGATACTGAATTTTTTATTTCCATTGAGAGGTGCTGTAAATGCAAAGTATACACAGATTTTGAAGACAGTACCCAAAACACATACATGTATACAAAATCCTTATTTCACATTGATTATGTGTCAAAATGACAGAATTTTTGAAATATTGGGTCAGACAATGTAAATTAAATATAATTCTACCTGTTTCTTTTAACTTTTTAATGTGACTACTAGAACATTGGAAATTTCATATGTTTTCTCATTATATTTCTGTTGGACAGAGCTGATCTACACCAAGTATATTATGTGGTCTGAAACAGTGATTTCCCAATATTTCTAATAAAATTTTGAGCATAAATCACCAATTAATGTATCTTTATTTAAACATGAATGATATATATGTACAATAGTCTGCATACATCTTAAAACACTGCAAAACTGACTTTTAAAAAAGATGAAATAAAAAATAAGTAGAAATAGAAGTTGTATTAATTTCTTCCCAGAAGCTAATGATTCATGCTGTTTACCACCTGGAGTGTGCACACCATTTTAGAAACTCCTGCCCCAAACTTAGAGCTCCTGGAAGGCAGAGACTTTGTTAATTCATGCACATCTTCTCCATTGTTAAGTACAGCAACCTGCTAGATATAATCAGTGCCCAGTGAATGTTTGTGGCAGATAGGGATAAACAGCTCTTAAAATGCACTCACCTTCTGGGTTGGATTTATTTATTTATGTCATATATACTGAGCCCCTTCTATGTGCAAGGTATCATACTAGGTGCTGAAAATTAAGCAAAGTTTAAGACAACTCAGCCCCTTTCCTCTGGGCTTTTTCAAACTTTAGTATGTGTAAAAATCACCTGGAGTTCTTGTTAAACAGCTTCCTGGCCCCCTGGACCCCAAGAGATTCTGATTCAGGTCTGTGATGGAATTTGAGACTTTGCATGTCTAAAAAGTTTCTAAACACTACCCTCTGTACATTGAGTAATTAGAGAGGCAGTACAAAAATTATGTGAGGAAGGGGATAGGAAAAAAGCATGATCATTTGTTGAACTTTTACTGTTTGCCAAGAACTTTTAAATATATTACCTCATTTAATCCTTACTTCAACTTAACGAGACACATGTTATTATTTTCATTTTCACTTGAGGCAACTGAGACTCAGAAAGGTTAGTTAAATTGCTTAAGTTGTGGAGCTAGAAAATGGCAGAACTTAGATTGTACCCACTTCTGCACTCAATAACTCATGCAAATCTTTATTAAATGGCTTTACTTTATAGACACTGTTTTAGAAACCAGCATACAGCAATGAGTGAGAATTATGCTTACTGCAATAAGTCAAATAAAGACAAATACTGTCTGATTTCATTCAAATGTGGCATATTAAAAAGATCAAAAAAATGAATGAACCAAATCAAACAAAAAAAAGATGTTTAGTCTATAAGACAAAATTAGTGATTACCAGAAGAGAAAAGAGAGGAGGGTGGAAAAATAGGGTAATAGGGATTAATTATAAGATGAAGAATAGAATTGAACAGTTAGCAGAGAACTTAATGTAGTATATGCAAGTGCTGATTTATAGCATCCATAAATACCATATATCTATATCATGTTATATAATTCATTGTTACTTCAATAAAATTATTCTAAAAATGAGTGGGACATACAAGTTTTCTGTCCTTGTCAAATTCAGTAAACAATTAAAATATAAAGTTCTCAGTGTTATTAGGGAGACAGTGCCATGAAAACAAATGACAGAGACACAGACTGTATAATAGGGTTAGGAAATTTTCCAGAAAAATGAAAAGAAATCTACGCAAAGACCTGAATGATAAGTTAGAGAAGTGGAGTGTAGGTAGGTAGTGCTTAGACCAAAGATATGCATGAAGGCTTGCAGGCACCGGAATTTTTGAGGAACTGAGAGAAGTTCAGAATGTCTGAAGTATGGAGGGAGGAGGTGAGAGCCAGACCATGGGGAACTATTTGGATTTATTGACTTATTCAAGGGTAGAGGTATGATCAGATTTGTACTTTTAAAAGATTGCTATGCTCTCAGTGGAGGATGAGAGATGAGCTAGTCTGTAGGCAGGGAGTTGATTAAAGATGCTAGTGGTGTAAATTTGGGAAATGTGGTGACTGGGAAGAAAGGAGGGTTGGAAGTTTAAAACTTGATAATTGATTCAAAGAGGAGTGGGCAGACAAAGGTGGAATTAAAAATGATCTCCAGGGTGCTAAGTGCACAGTTTTAGTCGGGTAAAATTCTGAAGTTTTTTTTTCCTATTTTAAGGGAAAAGTAAATTCAGATAAGTAGGTTATGTGAAAGAAAGATGTTATTTTAGAAAGATTTCAAGAACTGCCCCAACAGCAAGGGAAACAAATTAAACAAATGGGACTACATCATACTAAGAATCTTCTGCACAGCAAAAGAAAATAGCAGAACAAAGACAGCCTACTGAGTGGGAGAATATATTTGCATAAGTTCGAGGTATAAAAAGAATTCATACAATTCAACAACAAACAACCCAATCAAACATTGGGCAGAAGATCTGAATAGACGATTCTTCAAAGAGAATATGCAGATAGCTAACAGGCACATGCACAAGTTTCCATCACTTATTAGGGAACTTCAGCTCAAAACCACAGGTTATCACCTCACACCTGTGAGAATGACTTACATTAATAAGACTAGTAACAAGTGCTGATAAGGGTATGGAGAAAAAGGAGCCCATTGTTGGTGGGAATGGAAATTGGTCCATTTTGAAAAACAGTATGGAGATTTCACAAAAAAACGAAAAACAGAAATACCAGCAATTCCACCAAATAGATGCAGGAATCCCACATCTGGTTATCTATCTGAAGACTGAAATCTTTAACTCAAAGAGATAAATGTATTCCTATGTTTATTGCAGAACTATTTATAAAGCTATGATATGGAAACAACCTAAGTAGCCACTGATAGATGATCAGATAAATAAGATGTGGTATATATACATAGTGAAATAAAAATCCATAAAAAGATGACATTTTGCTATTTATAGCAAACTTGAAAGGACTTGAGATTATGCTTAGTGAAATAAGTCAGAAGGAGAACGAAAAACATGGAATGATTTCACTTCTATGTGAAAAATAAGGAAACAAAGCAGATGAATGAATAGAATAAAACAAAATAAACCAGTGGACTGTTGTTAGCAGAGGTGAGGAGGGTGGCAGGGTGGGTGTGGGGTTGGAGGAGGTCAGGGGATTTAAAAAAATAATTGCTTAATAAAAAAAGATTTCAATGGCTGGAGCTTCCTTGACTTAGAAAATATGTAAGGAAATAATGTTTACGCTAATTTTATTTTTGCTATTCAATTTTTATTGCTAACCTTATCATCGAGAGTGGAGTTGTGAATGCCAGAGATGACACCTACTTGTGCCAAAATCAGGATTAGCCTTGGAGTATCAGCCATAGGCTATGGACT
This sequence comes from Solenodon paradoxus, assembly GCA_004363575.1. Taxonomy (NCBI): domain Eukaryota; kingdom Metazoa; phylum Chordata; class Mammalia; order Eulipotyphla; family Solenodontidae; genus Solenodon; species Solenodon paradoxus. The sequence continues at coordinate 546,502 of RJWH01000724.1, read as the reverse complement.
CTCGGTCTGCTGAGTTTCTTCTGTAGGTATCTGGTCGCGTAACCTTGGACCTTGAGTTTCTGCAAAGGGTCAAGGGACATCCCTTTTTCTTCCCCCCTCCTTTTCCTCTCCTATCAATGAACCAGAAATGATTTGAACTCCGCCTTCTTCATTCAGGTCCCGCCCCATTTTCTTTAGACCACACCCCTTTCACTTGGCCCCGCCTCTCAAGAGGTCGTTGCTGATATGACAGAGAATTCTCCACATCCTGACCTATAGGAGATCTGAAGGGTGGAGCCGAGATCAATCTTTTTTTCCATTTGTTAAACCAAGAGTCTATCTGGTCTCAGCTCCAGCCCACTTCATATTCAACCTAAGGATTGGTTGCTCTGTTCTTGGTCTCCGACTCATGATTGGTTCTTTCATTCCTCCCATCTCTTCCAGCTTTTGCAGGCGGGATTAGCACGCAGCTTCCTGCTCCTGCCAAAAAAATAAAAGAAGAAAAAGAAAAGAGGAGAGAGGCGAAAGAAAATGTCACGGAGATCTTTGGTTGTTAATTCGCTTTCAGCCTTGTCGGTCAGGCAAAATTCTGCCTTTTGATTGGTCTTCCAACCTGCCCATCCCGGATTTGGGGCGGGATTTCCCCAGGAGACCCACACTTTGTTGCCACTGGCCGAACAGTGCGCCTGTCTGAAGGTCCGGGCCCAGGATTGGAGGCGGACGCGGACAGGTGGGCGTGGATTGGCTAGGGCAGCCGGTCAGTGTGAGGCGGGGGCGGGGCCTCGGCGGCTGGTTGCGCGTGTCCGCCGCTGGCTCCGCTCTATCCGGCTTTGCTAGGGGAGGTGAGTCCGGCCGCGGCGGTACCGGCGGCTGAGGAGGCGGCGGCTGAGGAGATAGCAGCCGCAGCGGCTGAGGAGGAAGCGGCCGCGGGGACTGAAGCCGGGTGGGGGGGAGGGGGGGAGACGGAGCAGCCTTGAGCCCTGCGGGGGCCGTCGCGCGGGGGACCCACCCGCTCTCCCCCCCAACCCTTCTCATCAGAAGCAGCCGGCGGCGGGGGCAGGAGTCAGCCCGCTTCCGACTGCACCCCGCCCGCCTCCCCGGGCTCCTATTCTTTGGCCCCGGGACCCTAAGCTCATCCCGGGGCGGTTCCCTCTGTCTGGGCGTCCGAGTGCTGCCCACCTCTCTTTCATTCCTTGCTGCACCTTCTTACCTTCACTTTGCCCCGGTTCTCTTTCTCCTCTCTGTCCTGCCCTGTCGCCGCCTCTTCTCACTCTATTCCCTCCTGCCTTCTTCCCTGGCTCATTTTCTGTTCTGGAAAGTTTAGTACCCCCCCTCCAATCAGGTCAACCTGACTAAGAATAGGGGGAGATGTAGGAAGGCCTAGAGTTCGAGGGGGGGGAAGCTGGTTTCCCTGAAAATTTCCCCCCATCTTTTTAATTTGGGGTGGTTGGAATTTTTATTTTTTCAATTGTATTTTTGAAAAGGTGGTAGGTGTAGAAAAGGATGTGGGAATGGAAGGGGTAGATGAGTCAACCTTCTTACAAGATTCCACGGGTGGTGTGTTACCTGATCCTTTTCGTGTGTGGAGTTCAGGGGGTCGGGAGGTTTGGCCTTTATTCCCACATTCAAAGTTGGACCCTCCCCCAATTTAAGGATGGAGTTTTAGTACCCACTTGTGGCAGGAATCCTGGGGGGAAGGGGTCCCTTTTCCCTTTTTCTTTTCTTTTTCTTTTTCTTTTATTTATATATTTTTTGGGGCAACCCACACCACACCCTTCCACACACACTCACCCCCAAACTAAACATCAAGATCCGCTAACTTGTTTGGATTGACTGATGAAGACATAAAGCCAGTTACGCTCTATGTTTTTTGAGGTGGGGTGAGTGGGTTTTCTTCGTTTTTAAATGGCCAAATGACAGCTTGACCCAGTTTGCTTTCCAATCAAAGGGCATTTTTTTGAATGTCTCTTTGTGGCCCAAGAGCCAACGCAAAAATGATGGCGGCTTACAATGGCGGTGCATCTGCAGCAGCAGCAGGTCACCACCACCACCACCACCACCACCTTCCACACCTTCCTCCTCCTCACCTTCACCACCACCACCACCCTCAACACCATCTTCATCCGGGGTCGGCCGCTGCTGTACACCCTGTACAGCAGCATACCTCTTCGGCCGCTGCGGCAGCTGCAGCCGCGGCCGCAGCCGCAGCCATGTTAAACCCTGGGCAACAACAGCCATATTTCCCATCACCGGCACCGGGTCAGGCTCCTGGACCAGCTGCAGCAGCCCCAGCTCAGGTACAGGCTGCCGCAGCTGCTACAGTTAAGGCGCACCACCATCAGCACTCGCATCATCCACAACAGCAGCTGGATATTGAGCCGGATAGACCTATTGGATATGGAGCCTTTGGTGTTGTCTGGTGAGTATCAGAAGAAAAACACAACTTCTGGTTTCCTCTCATGGTTGTGATTGGGTAGGTCATTCCTCATGGTTTCCCCATGTTGATCAAAGGTGGAGCAGGCTTCTCAACTCAACCATAGGAAGCCACCCTCACTTAGGTGGTTAAGATGCCCCAGTGCGTTGGCAATCTAGGCTTACACTTTGCAGTCATGGCATGTTTTGGTGGCGCATACTCTGATGAGTAACATACACTGTTTGCTGTCTACCAAACTTTTTGTTTAGAAACTAAGCAAGCCCCTGAATAATCAAAAGATGAATGTTTGAAGGCCATTAGTCATCTCTCATGTTTGATTTAGTTTGAATCAGTTGTCCAGTTGCAGGAAATGTCACAACTGACCCAAAGACCATTCTTATAATGGTGGCGTCATTGGGTTATACTTGGCATAACTACTTTGTTGCCCCTTTCGACTTTTCATTCCTTAATTTCTGATCTTGATCCCCAGAAGGAAGAGAGGGTTCATAATTGAACCTGTTAAGTCATTGCTTGAGTGGTTTATTTTAAACCATAATGCTACAGTTGGGAAGTATGTAGCCTTAGCCTTTTGATAAGAATGCATTAAATATAGCATCACACATGAGTACCACAAATGAGGTCAGTAGACTGTAGTTATGCAGTGGCCCACATTCGATGTAATGTTTTAGTGTTATTTAGTACATCTTAAGTTGCTATAATCCCTTGGTTGGTTGCTGTAGTTGGAAGTATTCTTTTTAAACATGAAACTGTTCTACTTTTGCTAGTGCTAGGATATTTTTTAAAAGTCTAAAGGCTTAAATGCAACATTTTATCTCTTTGTTGTCCTTGGGAAGATTAAAAGTTTATTATGCATTTGTCATTGTAGGGTTCTAGTCCTATAAAAATTAGAGTGAACTAAGTTCTTTCCCCAAGGATTCTGGTGTGGATAGGTGAATTGATGTTTTCACTGCATTCAAAAATAGATTCTTCTTCATGTCTAGAAAAGCCACAGGAAAACGAACTCTTTGAAAATAGCCCCCTAAATATCTCTTCTTGTCTTTGTGTTTTCAGGCTATAATTGATCGAATTATCATTTTTACATCATGTTTGTAATCTTAATATTACAGATTTTTATAATCTAGGCTAAGGGATTTGATCTGTTGTTTGTTTTATTTTTGTTTAAGCTAATAGAGGCCAGTGTTTTCCCAGTTAGCTCTCAAAGGAGGTTGCTTGCTGCTGCAGTGCTTCCTCCTCCAAGGTGTGTGGGGTTCCTGGTGGGATAGAGTTGTGGTAGGTTAATGGTGCTTCATCAGCTCTGCTGAGGGACCTGGCTGTTCCTGCCTTCCTCTCTTCGCTTCCATATCCTATCCTTAGGGATTGCACTGTGAACTTCCATTCCTTGCCTAACCCTTGAGGATTTCAAAGCGGACTGGCGGATGGGGTAGACAGGAAAATGATAGTTCCTTGCTTTAAGTTTTGTAATTGAGAATGTACTTGGATTTTCTTAGAGCTGGATGCTCTCTTTCATCTTAGTGCTTTGCATACATTGCCAAGAACTAGATACTGAAAGGGAAATTGGTTGCCGCATTCTTGACACATTCTGAAGGTGTTAATCCCCTATATTTCTATCAGATGATGTGATTTGCAGTAGTATTTGACTTCAAGTTGGTGCTAAGGACAAAAACTTCTTAAGGGTAGGGAGGTGAGGGACCGTGTGCCAAAACATCTCACACAGCAAACAATCTGGTAGTGGGTATTCTGATTTTCCTATGTATGAAAATATGAATGTATTTGATTTGAATCCTTTCTAGACTCTTTCATTGATTGACCCCTTCTACCACCTATAGAGTACGTTCCATGTACCTGAGTGCGTCTTTCTGTGCACTGTTTCTGTGTTTGCTTTTTCTCCTTGACTACATTTGTAAGCTTCTTGAGGGTAAGAACTCTGTTTACTAAAGTACTTTTTTCCCCTAGCACCTCAAACAGTGCTGTGGACATCTTTGCTGTTTGGTACCTTGATTTTTTGTTCTTTAAGTTTTTCTAGTTAGCTGCACTGAATTTTTCTATCAGCTGCAGGTGAAAAACAAATTGGTATTAAAAAAAGGGAAGAATTCCAGGTGTGTGTTTTAGTATGCAAATGCTTTTCTATTTTTATATTTACATATTGATGGCTTACTGTCTGAATTGCTTATTATATTTGGAATTTAACTGCTATAGGACCTGAATGAGATTTTTTAAACTAGAGATTTGAACACCAAACAAAAGTGAATTGCACTGGTGTTCTGAAACCCAAGCTAAAGATACTAGTGAAGTTTTTTACTTTTTAAATAACTGAACCAGAATTTTTTATTTTAATTTAAAAATCACCTAATTTTTCTGAAACAACTGTTTTCTGAAATGATTAAAATGAAACAAATATTCTCTCAATGACACATCATTCAGTTTAAAGTACCATGTAACTACTTGGGCATTATAAGATTCACTTAGATTCAAATATACTTAATGCATTTTGCAATTATTCTTTTGGCTTAGCATAGGAAAGAAACTATAATTGTTCTTACTTATTTTTCTGGATGTGTACCCAATGGCTAAAACATTGCATGTACTTTTTGAGGGAGATTGTTGTTCCTCCTGGTAGACAGGAGATGTATTTGTAAAAGTGATGCAGCATTTTACCATTCAGATTTACCATTGAACAATTTAGTCTATCAGACTTGATTTATCTTTCTGCTGAATTTAACTAGAGGAATAACTTATCAGTATCCAACAGTTGTGTAGTTGCGTTGTGAATTACCTATTAACTTGCTGGTAAAGATGGTGCTTTGACAGTTCCATTAAGATTTCATTAACAACTGTCTGCTGTAGTGTTTTATCTCAAAGTAAGGGTTCCAGTTTACCTGGTAATGCGATCATGAAGTAGCCTGAGATATATCCATTCGCAATGATAGAATTTTGTTCATGGGTTATCAAAGCATCATATATAACTTGACCTTTTTTATCAAAGTCTTCCAAATGTCCATGTGGACATTTTCATAATGCAAAGCCAAAACACATAGCAATCCACAAACAGAAACCTCAGTCATTTGGTCTGGATAATATAACTCTTACCTTTTTGTCTGTAGTTTACATTTGCCAGAGGAAAGTAAATACTTAGAGATTTCGCAACTTTGAAACAAAGAATATTATAGCATAAAGACTTGAGGGGCTCATGAAGTGTGTACTTTTGTGAGTTGGAGGAAGCTCATTCACATGAAAGAGTTTTGAGGATCCAGCCAGTTTTGACTGACAGCATAAAATATCATAGATTGAGTGAATGGCACATATTGCCACCTTGATAAAAGTGAGTCTGAGAAAAACTAAAGTAGATTATAAAATTAGCGTTTTATTTTTCTACTTATCTAATTGAAAGATCAAAGATTCTGGGATTCTTTGGGCCTTTGCCTTTGTACTGTAAGTAAAGAAAGGTAGAGAACTTTGAATTCTGGTATTCGTATTTTCAGCAGGTTGCTTTTTTTTTTTTTTAAGTTTTTTGAAACTTAAGCATCACTGTAATGACACTTAGCTACTAGCTGTGTGATGTTGATATGTTCCTCATTTATAAAATGAGGATGATAATAGCACCTATTTTGTAGAATTGGTCTGAGGATTGAATGAGGTAATCTTTGTAAACCAGAGAGAATTCTGTCTAATACAGTAAATACTCAGTAAATTCATTGTTAGGTATTTTAGTTGTAGTTATTATTGATAGAAAAATAAAACTATTGTGTGAATGTGCAATGTAATAGCTTCATATATGATCAGATTTACCGGATGACGTCAACATGCACACTGTTCTTGGAGGCATGACTTTAAATATCACAGAGTATCCCTTATAGTTGTGCTATATGCTGGGGAGATAAGGAGGGTGAATTTACAACCAAGAGGAAAAATCTGTCCTTTTCTCTCAATTAAAAACAGTACATAAAATATACATAATATACATGTTTGTATAGACTTAGTAGACGTTCTAGTCAGATCATTGATACTGTTTTAGAAAGTATTAGGGATTTATATACTGGGAAGCAAATTGATTTTTTTCTTAGACTGAAGGACAGCTTTACAGTCAGAGTTTGATTTTAGTAGAAATTCATTTTACTTGTATTTGGATTAAGTGTGAATTGCTAAAGATCCCAGTGAGGTGGGGGAAATATGTGTGATGTAATGAAAAATTATTCAGTGTAAATCCTGCATGGCAGAAATTTTCTAGCTTGCTCATCTTTCTTGTGAAAATGAGAGGTATCTTTTTTTTTTCCCGCTCCAATATTTTCTCTGGTCCTCTTACTCCTCATATAGCAAATTATAATCTGGAAAGATGGGAATAATGTTCATGGAAAGTCCTGGAGTTAGTTAACCAGAAAGAATAGCATACTGAAGTGTATTTTGTTATTAACTGTGTTTTACAGATTAAGACTCTGTAGTATTGATAAGTTTCTCAACTATCAGCCAAGATTAACAGCCACAGCTGGATTCTTTGGGGGTGTCTGCTTTGTTAAAAGAGCTTTGAAGAAGCAGAGCCTGTACCATAAAAAGGAAATGGTTGCTCCTCTAGACATAACAAAGCATCCCTGTGAAACTAGAAATGTGGAAATCTATATTGTTAATTTTAACTTCAAAGGAACTTACTTTTAGAAACTGCAACTTCATGGTCAGAAAGCAGAGAATAAAAGTAACAGTATCTAATGATATTGACTGGTTTCTTGGAGACAGAAACTCCATAACCTGTTAGATTGAAAGTAATTTTGTATTTAGGTTACTGACAGGATTACCCAGATTATATTTGAAAATCAAAAATTAAATCACAGTAATAAGAGAAATTATATTTTATTGTTGGGGCGAAATTTCATGTTATGTTATTGAATATTAGCTTAGAAAAAAGATAAATTTCAGAAAGATTTGCCTTTTCAATTAAGCTATAATAGTATCCTTCAAAATGACTTTTTAATTAATACAAGTGACGCATGTCCTTAAAGAAATGGGAGTCACTATCGTTCCTTTTCATATGCTGTGCTAGCAGAATAATATTTACAAAATGTATTAACTGATTATATGTTTGAATCTAAGTTCTGGGGTTTTACCCTTAAAGCATAAGAATGTTCCAGGCAAACCCCCACCCCCAACTTTCATGACTATAGTGAATATATACATATACTACATAAACAATTTATCTGCTGTAATATTTCATTAGCATCTCAACTTGGAGCAATAGAATTTTCACTGACTTCTATATTTATAGAACTGAGTGATTATTCTTGGTGGGTTTGATTAGATTTGTTGATGTCCTAACAGTTCATATACTACTATATGTTGCGTTAATATACTGATTTGATTTCCTTGATGGACAATGTCAGTCAAGGCCAAAGAAGTGTTTTCATTTGTCCAACCAAATGAAAGAAGCCTTTGGATGAAGCTCTTTCATTATAAGGTTATATTTGGGTTTTATTTATTATTCTCTGAGTATCCAAAATGCTCCAGTGAATTATTTGTAGATTGGGTTATATAATGCAGATCAACAGTGATTTCCCAACTAAAATAGCTTGTCTGGTTGATTCTGTTGTTGCTTGGGGATAATAGAAAATGCCTGAGGCAACAGTTGTATTACTGTCAATAAACTTGTGACAAGTCATAGAACCCACTCTGGCATTGTGAAAGGTTGACTTTATAAAGAAACTATATTGAATTGGATTGTAACAGTTAACTGTAATGGTGTGAGTAGAGGGAATGTGTATGGGATGTCTGCTGTTGACTATGATTGGTGCTTTGAATTACTTTGACTAATTGAATTTTATTTACTGTCAGACTGGAACTCAATAGTCAATATGATTTTATTGTCACTTTGTTAAAGACCAGCACTACTGTGGGCGCTAACGAGGATATTTTGCAAATTTTTACCAAGTTTTTCCTATTAAATGAGCTGTGCTTCATACTGGCATATAGAGATACTTAAATCATGATCTTGCCCTAAAGGAGTTTACATTCAAATAAACAGTATGAAAAATGTTACAGCCCTGCCTTCAGGTGGTCTTGATGCAGAGTTGACACTAAATTTAAAACTCTTCAAATAATAAAGTGAAGTAAAAACATAAGGATATATTATTTTCACTTGCAATTATAATATTCATTTATTGTGTGTCATCTCTTTGCCAGACACTGCTGGATAAAGGGATTTAAAGGAGATTATGAACTACTGGGGGAGAGAGATTTATAAGTGGATAATCATAATTCATTTCCATTATGTAGTAATAGCAGCATTCCCTGGATATTATGGGAACACAGAAGAGGAATTTCTGTGGAAGGTACAAATGTTTCCTAGAAGAAGTAATAATTGAGCTTTAAGAAATGAGTCAGCTAGTGGGAAGACCGTTCTGGGTGGATGGGCCCATATGCAAGAAACTATGGTACAGGAGTTGTTGAAATATGAAGTATAATACAGAGGCGGTGGGAGATGAGGGTGGAGACATAAGCTGGAGCTGGAGTGCCCTTCTGAAGACTTAAACACCATTGGAACTTGGGAGAGGGGCAAACCCACGCCCCAACTTTCATGACTGTAGCGAATATGTACATATACTACACAAACAATTTATCTGTGGTATTAAATTTCATGGGTGGCATGTCCTGGTGGAGCAATGGTTAGGGCCTCAGTAAGGGGCTCCTGAGTTGGAGTCCCGGCCCCTGAGGCAGGAGTGGGGGAACAACCTGTGTGAAGAACTAAAATGGAAATAAAGTACTTCTTCCTCCTCTCTTCCTGCCTGCCTACTCAGCCTTCGTTCCTGCCTGTACCTTTCCTAAAAAAAAAAAAAAAAAAAAAAGGATTTCATGGGGAGGGATGATTAGAGAAAAATGTGTGAAAACACTCCTTAGGGGGGTAATAATGAAGAATTTTAAACTGCTGGGAATAGCCGCCAGAGTGTTTTCGAATAAGAGAGTGACTTGGTCAGATTGCTTCTTTTTCCTCTTTTTTTTTTTTTAAAGATATGTAAATAGAAGAGATTAAGTAGCTGAGATCTGGAGCCTTGGGGAATGTTCTCAGTTGTAGGTGGAAGAAATAATTGGAGGCAAAACTAAAGGGCAGTCAGATAGGAGTATGTGTTTATAGTGATTGATAGCCTGCAGCATGGCAGAAGATTGTTAGGAAGAAGGGAGTGATCTTTGATGCAGATTAAAAAGTCAAAGAAAATGAAGATGGAGGAAAGGCCATTGAATTTGGCAAGGAGATCATTGATGGCATTTGGGAAAATGATTGTGTAATTTTTTTTGTCTCTTCTGATATGTATTTAATCTAAATAATGTCTTAGTATTGATAGCACTTTATTTTATTATTAATAAAATTCTCCCAAATCCTAAATTTGTATTTCTAGTTTATCATGTTCAAGGTGCCATTTCCTGGGAAGTTTTATTTATTTATATTTTAAATGACAGAGTAATAAGAGACAGGTTTCTGCTCCCCACTCCACCTCCTTTGCTGCCAACAACCCTATGACCTTGATAAAGTTACTTAAATTTCCTGAGTCTTGCTTTGCTATATAAAATCTCATTTTCCTAAGTTTCTATTATAGAATTCCATTAATATTTGCCAGGTATTGTGGCTATTATTTGTGACAAGTAGAGTCTAACTTATGTCAGCCTCGGAAGAACTTGACAGGGTATTTTTTTATAAAGAAACTCAAATAGTGTTTTCTGTAGAAGAGTTGTCCTGTCTGCCCTGAATTACTTGGAATATTTTCTTGCCTTTTCTGAAGTTGTGTTTGCCTAAAATAGTAGAAGGTAAAATTGGTATACCTGATTCTTGTTCACTTTCCTTCCTATTTAGATCAGTTATCACCCATTGATTTCTTTCCTGTCTCAGTGTTGTGGTTTTGTTATCTAGATAAAGTTCTCAGTCTTGTTTTCCACTTAAGTAGAATAGAGCTTAGTGTCAGGCAGCAAAGTCCTTACAGGAGAATGGACAACACAGAAATTTTTTGTTTATCCATTCCTTGACCTAAAATTCTTGCTCTGAGCTACAGAGAAAAGGTGAAGAGAGACATTTGAACAGATAGATAAAATTAGGCTTTTGACCAAGATTGCAGCTTTTTTTCCCCTTGCCTGTCTAGATGGATAAAAACCATCTCATTTACATAAGCAGGTGATTTTTCTCACATGCTAATTTTCATAATATACCATAGCAGAGAGCTGCCTATTTGCAAATTGTGTATGTAAATTCAAATAAACCAGGTGACTTTATTTCACTTTATTATTTTACCAGTACAGAAGTACCCAAAGGGTATAATTATCAGGTGATTGTCTCATTGTACATCTAAGTTAACAGGCAGCCTGGTGCCAAGTTTTGTTGTTTTTTCTTCTCCCACTTCTCCACTTTCCTATCTTTTTCAATTTTTTAAAATAGGAAGCTATTGATTTCTATATTTACTTTGACAAGGCTAGAAATTTACTAATACAGACATGGGGAAATTTGAGCTTTATTAAAAGTAATCCAGAAGCCATAAAAATTGGCAGGTAATGTGGGTACTATGCTGAAAATGTAACACATGTATACTTACTTTGGATTTGAATTTCCTAAGAGAATTAGGTGAAAAACTTTAACTGTTTAATTGGTTGGCTTCTGCCATGTCTTCCCTCCCCACCTCCCCAGGTTCTGTTTGTTAAAGTCATTGGGGGTATTGTGAAGTTAGCTGGGTGTATGCAAAAGCCAGCGACATGTTTGAAATAAGTATTGATGCATATTCTTTTAAAAAACAAATTAATTATGACATGATTTAAAACATTATTTTTAAAGAGTCCTTCTTGTGGACCAGCTTGGCTTATTTTAAGTTTAACATTAGAATTTGGGGTCAGAAATCTCAGTATAATAAAACATATCTGTTTTCCAGAAAAAAATCATTTCAAAAAACTAGAAGTTTTAGGAAAGGTCCAGCAGTTGGTTTGGGGGACTCTTTCCCAGAAGATTCATGAAGACAAATAAGGTCAATCAATACAGTGCCTTTTATTAAAATATTCCAGTATTAAACTTAATAATTAATGCTATTTAATTCCTCATATGTTATAAATGTATATTATTTACTTAATAGTATGTATGGAGATTAAATTATACTCCCTGTAGTTCTGAAGTAACGACTTAGAAATGAATCATAAATTTAAAGTGACAAGTTAAAAAGTTTGGCTGGTTTTAAAATCTCCATGTATACATACTTGTATTTAATTTAAAGAAATGTAGTTTAGGAGAACTTGAAATTAAAAACGGTTAAAGAATGACCTGAGGGGGCACAGCATGTAAATACAAAGGGACAGCATGGTTTAGTGGTTAAGAGCCTCTACTTTGATGAAACACTACCTGGATTTAATCTTTTGGATTTTTGTTTTATTTTGTTTTGAGGAGGGAAGCAGGCAGGAGGAGGAAACATTTATTGATGTAGTTGTTCCTGTTGGTCTTAGGGGGCTGGGGCGTGTTCCTTGGGCTTTATGTGGGCTATGCTTGAGCCACAGGATACACCCTTATTTTATGAGCAAATTATTTAACATGTGTGCGACTCAGAGTTGTCCTGTGTAAAATGGGGGTAGTAATAGTAAACTGTCTCATAGGACTGTTGTGAGGATTAAATAAATCAGTGAACTATATGTGAAGTCTTAGAACTGTGTCTGGCACTATGTAAATGTAAGCTGTCATAATATAATGAAACTTTATAAGTGAAAAGTATAAGTGAAAAACTATAGCACCTCCTTAAAACTTATTAAAACTAGTTTAGAGAACTTTTGTATGATTGTTGACAGGTATGTCATACACCGAGATAATCTTTGATTAACTCCAACTGTTTTTAAAAATTCATTCCAATTCTAGAATGCCTTTCAAATGTAAAATTCCCTTTAATACATAGGATGGATTTTCCTATCATCTTAACTCCATCCCACCATCCCATTTTCAAAATATTAATATGTTTATTATAGAAGACAAAGAATACACAAAAAACTGCTTGTAACCTACAGCTGTGATAGCATCTTGATGTATTTCTTTCTACTTACTGGAATGTTTATGTATGTAATATTGCTGGAGTTGGAATCATGATTGCATCATATGCTTAGAATTTTGCATCCTCTTTGTTTCACTAACATTACAAAGATAGATTTTTGAACGTTTTTTAAGACTCAACTTTTCGTTCTCATAACCCTAGAGCTCTACCTGAAAGGAATTACAGTGTTGGAAGATACTTGAATACATCTAGTTTTAACTAACTCATTTTGTAAATAGGACTTGAGGCCCAGAGAAGCAAAGAGACTTGTTCAAGGTCACCAGCTGGTTAGAGGCTCAGCCAGAACTTTCCTCTTTTGTGTAATACCTCCCTAACTTAAAGATTATTGAAAATGAAAGTTTTCTTTTAAAAGCAAAACAAAACAAAATTCTATAAATGAAATCTGGAAAATAAGATAATATTTAGAACACTGTTGGTTACTTTAGTTTCTAATAAAAGTTTAATGTCATGTGCTATAATAAAACTTTTGATAGAAAATAACTATCTTTCCACATTATAGGTAATTGTGTATCTACTTTGAGAATTTCATGCCTCTCCCCCTTTTATTTTTTGAAAAATTTTAAACTTTAGAAAATTGCAAAGAATTATATTATGATATACTCATAAACCACTCTTCTAGATTAATAACATTTTGTGACTTTTGCTTTATCTACTGTGAGAATATTTCTACAGAACTTGCTGAGGTTGAATTTTAGTTAAATTTAGACTTACAATGTTATGAAAATTATGGTCACTGCACCAGCAGCTCACTGTTCCATATAATACGTTTTGTAAGCTCTTCAACTAGAGAAGGAACTTGAAGTATTCAAGCTTGTGACTTTTGGAATACTATTTATTCTCCTAATACTTAAAACAAAATTCAGCGTGAATCAAATGTGTAACTGAAACATACACCAGTCAAAATAGGCTTTGAGCAGAAAGGAAATATTCCCCTCTGCAAAGTTTTTCTTTTTTGTGTTATTTATCACAGGTTGGGAGTGAAGGAGCATTTTAAAAATAAGAACCTCAAATCTGGTTTTACAATTCTGTGAACAGGACATCATTAAGGATGTTAAATTATTGAAGCTAAATTTTAAGTTCCTGTAGTTTTGTTTGTTTTGTAAATTGCCCTAATGCAGTCATAAGAGCTGATGATGCTGTGATTTGTGTCACCCAATTCACTGCTCTGTATTTTTCAGTACCAAATAATTCCTTTGTTAAACTCATTTTTAGTAAATGAGCCATTGTTTCCCAAAGGGTAATGATTATTTCTATATATAGCACAAATCCCTAAGATAGATTTCATACTCTAAAATAATAATTTGTGATTGGAAATCACTGTATTGCCACAGCTATGTCTATGGAAAGGGTAGCTGCTGCTAGACTACGATATGAAATTACTAGCAACCATCTGACAAGCAAATCTTTAAAAGAGAAATCTTTTGATATACGTGCAAAAAGCATTGTTTTAATAAGTCCACCCAGCTATTATATTACATAGCTTCATACTTGAACACCTGGAATGAGGTAGCTGGAGTTCTGATCTAAATGGCATGTGGTCGGTAAGGAAATACACATACAGATTTAGTTTACTTGATGTAGTTGATATCAGTATCCACAAATAAATTACTTGATATAAAGTGCCTTAGTGGAAAGATACTAGAATAGGGGACACTATGGTATTTAACTAGCATGGAGATTGAAGATCTTGTTACCAACACATACCAGCTTCTCTGTAGGTGGAAAAACTTTAACCAGATTTCTTCTGGTTTTTCTTTTTCTTTTTCTTTTTCAGTATTTTTATTGTTTCTTTTGTTTCCTTTGCTGTATTCATTTTAGGATATTGAAATCACACTTCAGTCTGTGTGTATTTGATACCATACCCACCACAGAATTCTAGGGCCTTTTACCTTGTTACCTCACTCCCCTCTCCCTTCCACCCCGGTAGCCACAGCCTTGCATCCTGTGAATTTTGTTGAGATCTATCTGTTCATTTGCTTTGTTTCTTTATATTCCTATTTTCTATATAATCCTTATATTCTTTATATGAGTGAAACCATCCTGTACTTTTTCTTTTTGGCTTTATTTTACTTAGCATGATCACCTCCAGTTCCATCCAGGTTATTGCAAAGGGTCAGTTTCACCTTTATAACAGCTGCATATAATTCCATTGAGTATATATACCATAGCTTCTTTATCCAGTCATCTGTTGATAGGCATTTAGCTTGAAATAACTTGATTGTTTTCCCTTTAGGTAGATGTTCATTTTTAGAAGACTAATCAAAATCAATCTGTTTCTTCTCTCAATACTAGTGAAAACAAATACTACCTACTGATCCACTAAAAATGTTGAGACTGTCAAAGACTGGGATCATGTTTCATTTGCATCTGTGTCTGCCCTTTGGCATTTCCTCTGGAAAATAGGTGAATTTCTCATTGCTCTGTTGGGGGAAGGAGGGGTGGAGATCCGAATCTCCTCCCTACCAAGTCGTCGCCATGTTCTTTGCACTCCTCTTTATTCCTTTTCGTGAGTGAATAATATTTCATTGTATGGTATGGCTATACCACTTTTTGGACTATCTTAAATAATGCTACTTAGGAATATTCATATAAAAATTTTGGATCAACATTGTTTTCATTTCTTTTTTAGGTATACCTGGAAGTAGAATTGCTGGGTCATCTAGGTTTTGCTATTTCTATGTTTAACTTTTTTAGGAACCACCAGACTTTTCCACAGTGGTTGAATCACTTTACAACCCCACCATCATAGTAAGAGGTTTCCCATTTCTTTATATCTTTGTCCACACTTATCTGTCTTCTTGAATATAGGCATCTTTTTCTGGGGTGAAGTGATACTACATTGTGATTTTTATTTGTATTTCCCTAATGCCTAATGATGTTGATCATCTTTTTATGTGCTTGTTGCTTATTTATATATACTCTTTAGAGAAATATCTATTCAGGTTGTTTGCCCATGTTTAAATTGGATTGTTTATCTTGTTAAATTGTAGGTTCATGTACTGTAAATATTAGTTACTTATCAGATACATACTTTACATACACATTCTTCTACATTGTGTCTTGGTTTGGCTTTTTTTTTTTTTTAAAAGAAGGAAGGCAGAAGGAAGGAATAGAGAGGAGAAAAAAGCATTGTATTAATTAAGTTATTCATTTTAGTGGTTCCCCCTGGCCCTGGCCTATTATGATAGATGAACCCAGGTTCCTGGGCTGTATGTGGATGGTGCCCTGAGCACAGGCTTACCACCTGAGCCACCAGAGCGTGCCATCTTTTCACATTCCTGATGGTGTCCTTTGAAACTGAAATTTTTTTAACTTTGATGTCTAAATTATTTTTTATTGTTTGTACTTTCGGTATCATATCTAAGAAGATTTTGTCTAATCTAGGATGGTGAAGATTTACACCTTTATCTCTCTCTATATATATATCTTTATATATATATATATCTTTATCTCTTTATATATATTATTTATATATATATATATATATATTACTTGATTTTTGCAAATTGTTTTGTATCCTGCAATCTGGTTGTACTTGTTGTATTAGTTCTAGTAAATTTTTGTATGTGTTTGTATATTTAGTATATTTGTAGTGTATTTAATATTTGCAGTTTTCTGTATACAAGATCACATGTCTGCAAATAGAGATCATTTTACTTTTTCCTTTCTTATTTCATTTTCTTGAGTAATTTCCAGGGCAAGAACAGGCATCCTTGTTTGTTCCTGATTTTAAGGTGATGACATTTAGTCTTTCATTATTAAGTATGTTTTTAGCTGTTTTTTTTTTTGGTTTTTTTTTCAGATATGTCAGATTGAAACAGTTCTCTTTTATTCCTAGTATGTTGAATGTTTTTTAATCATGAAAGATATGGAACACTAACTGCTTTTTTAATATTGAACCAACTTTGCATTCTTGGGATAAATCCCAGTAATTGTGGTATAGAACCTGTTTTATTTTTTGTTTTAAATAGACTTGAATTTTTAGAGCAGTTTTAGTTCCACTGTAAAATTGAACAAAGTACAGACTCCCCCACTATGAACATTCTGAACCAGAGTGATGTATTTATTTTAATAGATGAACTTTCATAGACACATCATTATTGTGCAAAGTCCATAGTTTACTTTAGGGTCTGCTTTTGCTGTTGTACATTCTATGGATTTTGACAAATGTATAATGACACATTCAGCTAATATTGTAGTAGCGTACAAATTATTTTGACTGCTCTAAGAATCCTCTGTGTTCAGCTCTTTGTTTATCCCATCACCCAATCTTTAGCCACCACTGATTTTTTTACTGTCTTAATAGTTTTGCTTTCTCATGTCACATAGTTGGAATCAGACATCATGTACCCTTTCAGATTAGCTTTTTTCACTTAGTAATAGGTGTGTTAAGGGTCTTCCATGTCTTTTCATGGACTGAGAGCTCATTTCTTTTTCATGCTGAATTATATTCCGTTATCTAGTCCTGCCACAGTTTATCCAGTCACTCATGGAAGGATATCTTGCTTGCTTCCAAGTTTTGGCAATTATGAACAAAGGGGCTATACATTTGTGACAGGTTTTTGTATGGACATAAGTTCTCAGTAGCTTTGGGTAGATAGGATGGAGGAACAGAGCATGATTACTGGATCACATGGAAAAGACTGTACTTAGTATTTTAAGAAATTGCCAGTCCGTTGTCCAAAGTAGACCATTTTTTATCCCTGCCAGCACTGAATGGGAATTCCTGTTCTAATCCTCTTCAACAGTTGGTGTAGTATCACATTGTTTTGATTTGCGTTTCCCTGATGACATGTGATATGCAGCCTCTTTTCATATGCTTATTTCCCATCTGATCCTGGGCTCATTTTTTTAAATTGGTTATTTTTTTATTATTGCATTTTAAGAGGTTTTCTTTTTTTTCTTTTTTTTTTTTTTTTTTTAATATTTTAGATACTAGTCTTTTATTAGATATGTTTCTTGCAAATATTTTCTCCCAGTCTTTGACTTGTCTTCTCATTCTCATGATGCTTAATTTTTTAAACAGCTTAATTGTGGTATAATTTACGTGATAGAAAACTCTCCCATTTAAAGAATATCTTGGCCCAGAAAATTATTCTGGGTGCTGCCATAACCAGAAGGCAGTGAGGGGAATAGCTCACCTCACCCACCTCCTCCCACCGTATTGCCTGGGAGCTGCAAGACCCACCCACCGGAAATCCCACCCTCAGGCTTAAAGGGAGAAGAGAGTCTCTCAGAAGGTGAACCATCAATGCTACACACTAGCAGCACCTTTGGGTGTAGGTGAAACTGCAGCCTGATAGGCAGTTGTGTGTCAACAGCAAGGTGATAATTACACTTGGGAGCTGGGATGCTGGGGGAAGTTTATACATCACCCACACAAACTCCAACCCCGTAGACTGAACTTTCGGGCAACAACAGAGGGCCCACGTAAGAACTTAAACAAATCCAACCCCTGGTGACACCACAAAACTCAAAAAAATCCCAGTGTCCTAACCAATATCCAGGCTTACTCAGCACAAGTCAATACCCTAAAGTGTATCTCCCATTTAAAGTATATAGTTTTTGAGTTTTAATAAATGCATACAATTTGTTATCCATAACCTTCATACAACTTTAGAACAGTTCCTTCACTCTTTTGTATTGAAATAAATGTATTTCTCTTTACTTAACTGTAAAAATTCTGTTGTTTTTTGCATCTGAGTTTTGGAGAATTTCATTTTAGCAAATAACCTGTAAATTTCTATTCTTATGTTTTCTTTCTTTTTGAAGTAATATTGGTTTATGGTTATTGAAGTTTCAGCATATAGCCTTTTAAATCAACCTCTGTATATATTACCTTATGTTTGCCACCAGAGTACTAGTTCCCATCTATAATCCCTGAATTTCAATACTTAGCATCTGCTGTTATTTCAAAGCTTCATCCTCATGACTAAGTCTGGTCTCTACAATGTAGATCATAATAGGAACAGTTGGTTTTACATAGACTTCCCTAGTAATTCACATTTTGTTTGCCATTCTGTAATTCTGTGAGATATTTTTAAACGAACCCATAACCTTATAGTTAGAAAAAAATTGGGAAAAAAGGCATTAATTTTGAATGATCCAAGAGATGATTCTCCTTCCCTAGTAATGGTTTGACAGTGCTAGTGACAAAAGTATCAATAGCTAATTTGTGTGCTGTATCAGGACCATTTGAATATCTAAATTGAATTTGAGAATAATAAAAGTTGTCACATGATGTGTGTGTTGGGTTGGGGGGTGCCTCTGTATTTCATGGAAGTGACTATAATGGGAGTCCATTCTCCTCAAAACTAGAAATGCAGCCTATATCCTGAGAAGTCTTATTTTATGGTGGAAGAGACACAAAGAGATCATTTTGTATAGTACACTCAATTAATTCTCTACTAATTGATTCCTACCTTTGATTTTGCTATACAGGAGTCATTAGATTTCTCAAATTATTATAAAGTTAAGTTTTTTTAAAAATACCATGTAATTATATAAGATTTGAGTAGTGATGCCTAGTAAATAAGGAAAAGAAAAATTCTAGGTGGGGGAGATTTTTTTTTTAGAATTCATGTAGTGGTGACTCCATAGTCTTCATTTAATGACTTCTGGGGTTTCTTTTCCACATGATCAAAAGAATTCTAGGTCTAATAGTAAATTTAATCAGAGCCTGAAATTGTACATTTTAAGGAAGCTTTTTCAAGTTTACTAAAATGTACTGTGGTTTCTTTAGGTAAGGATGAAAAGTTTAGTATTAAACCTACACATGTTGTTTGGTAAACACAAAAAACCATGAGATAAATACACATAGCAAGAATTATTAAATTATCACAGATTGACATTTTAAAAAAATCTTTAAGACAATAATCTAGCCTCTCCTCATCTTTTTTCTGTTTGTTGATTGTCACTGTGGTAACTTAACTGGATCAATTTATAAACATTGGAGAATAATAATATTTGATGATAGCATACTCTACTTTGGAAACTCAATATAGCATCTAAGAGGAAAAATATTTTTAAATTGAGGATGATTTATATATGTAAACCTGTTTTTCCTCAGTATACTCATTTTCTAGTACTTGGTTTTCAAAACAATTCATTTTATTGTATTTTTGTATTGAACTTTGTTCCTTAAAAAGTATTCACTAAAATGCTGCTTTAAAGCGGGAGGTAACTTTATAGTCTGGAAGTCCTTTTATCTTTTGTTAATATGTCTATATTTTAAAAAAATTCTTAGTTCCTTTCTGCAAAGATGTAGAGTCAAACTTGTGCAAGATTTATCCCCTCATTCTCATGAAAGTTCATAGTAATATAGAACATCCTATTTCCCACTCATTTTTTGGAGCTTTTTTACAAATTAGGTAGTTAACAGAGAGAATTCATGAGAAACCCTGAGAAGTGCACTTGAAAGCAAATAAACGGAATTAAATGAGAAAAGAGTATTTTCCTGTTGAAAAACTGCATGCTTTGATAAGAGTTAAGGAAAAATAATGTTTTATGGAGCACCCTACCAAAGTGATGGGTCTCTTCCCATTCTGTGATTTCAGTTAAGTAGTTTGGTGAAATGTCCAGATTTAAGATAGTGAAGATAATTTTCTGGACCTAAAATAAAGAACTCTACACTATTTTTATTGATAAATTGGACAGTAACATAAAAGGCCTATCAAATTTCTGTGTCAGCGAGAGCCAGTAAAGATGACTACCAGCAGATGACAACTGTTAAGAGAGTATGCCGTAAGAATGATGGACAGAAATTGACAAGTAGGAATTTAGTAGGGCTAAATGTAAAGACTGGACTTGAGAATCATTATTAAGTTAGCAAACATGTTTATTGAAGACCTGTGTACCAGGCTTTGAGCACTCAGGGTATATTGGGAACAAAATTAATATAGTGTTCAGTTAGGGAAGGCGAGACATTCCATTTCTTGAGATAATTTACCTAGATTCACATTCTTCTACATAAAAACTGTGATTTTTAGGCGAAGGGCTTTAGTTTTTTGTGCCACAGTTTCCTCTTCTATAAAATAGGCGTTGTAATGGAAACTGTCTCAGGTTCTTGTGAGAATTAGTTTAAATAATACATAAAAATGCTTAGTAAAAATGCCTTGCCCATAGTAGACACTCTATAATAATAGTAAGCTTTTATTGTCATCTGTTAGTGCTTATCTTTATTTTATGGAGGAAAACAATGATTATGATTAATCATTAATCAAGGGAGCTTCACTGATAGTCTCTACATTGAAGAAACTTGCACTTGAATTGTTTTCAACAAATTATGGTTGATATATATATATATATAGATGTGCATAGGGTGCTCACTGCGGGAAGATTCGTAGATGGGACTCTCAGGTTCTCAATTTGTACAGTTCCAAGGGAACACTTCTTACAGTATTATGTTATGAATGGTAACCCCTACAGTAATGCAGTACATTTGTTTTTAATTGTAGTTAGAATAGTGACATCTGAGTTAAATTTTGATGGTGAAAACGTCAGGGGGTTGGGCACACGCTGGTGGAGTAGCAGTTAGATCAGTTACCTCTGAAGCAGTGCACACTAAATGACCTTGGGTTTGAGTCCTAGGTCTGGGGGGAAACAACTATTGTGAACAACTAAATAAAATAAAATGTTGCTGCTTTCTCTTCCTTCCTGTACCTATTCTTTAAAAGAAAAAGGGATGAAAGGGAAGACTATCTGAGACAAGAGGGAATTTTGTGTATAATGTCATGGGATATGAATACTTTTGGGAACCTGGAATTAGTTTACTATGGCTAGAGTGAAAGATGAGATGAATGAAAGAAGGACCTCGTTTGCTGTTTAATACTTCATATTTATCTGAATCTAGGAAGCCGTTGAATGAGTGAAACAGATAATTAAAATGATCAAATTTATTTTTATAAAGAGTTCAGGCTGTACTAAAGAGAATAGTTTGCAGCAGGAACAAGTCTAAAAACTGGGAGAAGGTAGTTGAAGTAGTCTAGTCAATGTTATTCCCTGGCGTAGACCTCAGACTTTGTTTTGGGACAACAGTGATGAAAGTAGCTTTCTCCCTATCCCATAACTTGTTTGAAGCTCTTTCATAGACATTTAGAAAATTTGAAGTTTGATATAGTTCATGGCTTTAACCTTTGCTGATCTTTCAGTGTTCTCCAGCAAGTCTTACTATTTGTCACAAGTCAGTTCCTTTCTCCAGTGCTCACAATAGCTATTTCACACCTCTACCACTGTCCTCAGCTGACTTAACCACTGCTTCACCAGGACACGCCTCATATGCAAATCTTTGCGTGGACATAACCTTTTGTTTCTCTTGAGTAAATACCGGATCAAATAATAAGTATATGTTTAATTTTAAAAGCGCCAAACAGTTTTCCAATAATTGCAGTTTTAAATTCCTGCCGGCAGCTTATGAGAGTTCTGGTTGCTCCACATATTCATCAGCATTTGATATTGTCTCCTTCCCCACTCTCTGCCCGAATTTTAGCCATTTGAATAGTAGGTAGTGCTGTTTGACTATGGTTTTGGTTTTCCCTAATAGCTAATGATGTTGAGCATCTATCTTTTCATGTGCTTATTTGCCATCTCTTATCTTTTTTGATACAGTGTCTGCAATGTTTAAATTGGGTTGTTTTCTTAATGTTGGATTTTAAGTAACCTGTATATTCTGGGTGTATGTGCTTTTTTGATGTGATTTGTAAATATTTTTCTCTAAATTTTTTTAAAGAGGAACCATGGCAGACAGAAATGAAGGCCAGTAGGAAGGAAGGAAGAAAGAAGAGGAAGAAGCATTTTTATGTATTTATTTGTTCATTTTAGTTGTTCTCTTCAGCCCAGATCACAAACGCGGGTCTTTGGGCTTTACATGGTCTATACCCCAGCTGCTGGCTTACCCACAAAGGTGTGCCCTGTTGGTAAGTTTTAAAAACTTGCCTTGGGTGCACCCTGCTGGCCTGTAATTAGTACGCCTAGGAACAGTCCCACATACATCCCAAGCTTCCAGGCTCAATACCTGGGGCTGGAAGTAAAAACCAGTGTGAGCAACTAAATAAAAATGAAACTCTTCTTCTTCCTCTGTCTTCCAGCCTGCTTGCCTACTCACTTCATTCCTACCTGTATCTTTCCTTGAAAAAATAAATTACAGCATCTTGTTTGGTGCATTTTAAAAGCTTCGATAAATTTATCTGTTATATTTGATTATTTGATCAGTTGATTAGCATTTTCTTTGGAAAAACAATTTTTATGGTCATACTTTTGGTGTCATATTTAGAAACTGCCTACTGGATCATGAAGATTACTCCTATGTTTTCTCATATGAGTATATAGTTTCATGATTTGTGATGAGATCTTTATTCTTTGTTTGCGTTCATTTTTGTTTAGGGGTTAATGGTTATGGTTAGGTAGAGCTTTCCTTTTTTACATATGGATGGCCTGTGCTTTTTTTTTTTTTTTTTTTTAGAGGAAGGCAGGAGGCTGGAAGGAAGAGGAGGAAGAAGCATTTTATTTAATTGTTCATTTTAGTTGTTTCCTCCCTGTTCTGGGCTGCAAACCCTGGTCCTTGGACAGTATGTGGACTGCACCCCAGGTACAGACTTAACATCTAACCCACCAGGACACACCTACAAAGTGTCTCTTATACACTCTTGTTGGGAGTGCAAAATGATGTAACTGTTAGGGAAACCATTATGGAGAGTCGTAAAACAATTGAGAATGGAACTTCCATATTACCCAGTTATCCCTCTGCTGGGTATTTACCCTAAAAACAACACTAATTTGCAGAGATATATGCACCCCCAAATTCATTACAGTACTTTTTACAATAGACTAGAATTTGGAAGGAACATAAGTGCCAGTCAACAAAGTAGATAAAGAAGATTTGGTGTATAAACACCATGGAATAGAGTCAGCTATCAAAAAAAGATGAAATTCTGCCATTTACAGCTATGGGTAGAACTAGCATGAATTATGCTGAGATAAACCAGAAGGAAAAGAGACATCTTATGATATCACTCACACATAGCATATAGAGATACCAAGCAAACAAATGCACTAATTCAAACAGAAAGAGACTTTTCATCAATAAAAGCAAATCAGTGGTTATAGAAAGAGAAGGAAGAGGGTGATAGGCAGCCAAACTAGGTAAACAGATCAATTGTATAGGGAAAGATGAACTGAAATGTGGAGAACTTAATGTATTATATGCAGATATGGATTTACTGTGATGTCCACCTTAAATCTATATAATGTTATAATGCTATTTTCCTTTAGTAGAATTAATTAAAATTAAAAAAATCACTTGACTACATTTTTAGGTACATGCCCCAATCTTTAACTTAGATTATTTAAAAGTATGTTTTTAATTTTTAAAAATGATACTAATTTTCAAGTTACTACCTTGTAATGCTTTGTTGTGATTTGAATATGTGGTTTGCATGATACCATTTTCTTTGAATTACTCATAATTTACTTTGTGGCCTTATGTGTGATCATTTTTTATAAATACTCTTTTATGTTTGAAACTTATGTTTATTCTCCATTCAGTGCAGTGTTTTGCATATGCCACGAAGTAAAGTTTGCTAATTGTGTTTTTTAAATGTTACATTCTTTATATGACTAAGTAATTAAATATATTTTGCATTCATAATCTTGATAAGTGTATTGTTAAAATCTCTTTGGTGAATGTGTATTCTTTTGGTAATCTCAATTTTTTCTTTTATATATTTTGAAGCTCTTAATGCATCCAAGTTTAGAAATCATATTGAGTCTTCTAATTATGTACTTACTTTTATCTTTAGAAACTCTTTTTCCACAAAGTTTATTTTATCTTTTAGTAATGCAGCTGCCACTTTTTAAAATTAATTTTTTATTGCAGTAGTAATTTACATGCAACAGAATATACAGAACTTAACTATACAGTTTGATGAGTTTTGACACTAGTAAGCACTAGTCCAATTAAGCTACAGAATATTTCCTCACCTTCGGAAGGAAGTTCACCCCAGTGAATTTTACTGTGTCTTTCCTCCCCACTACCTTAGACAACCACTTATTTGGTTTCTGTCAACTTAGATGAATTTTACTTGCATTAGATTTTATGTAGATGAAATCATGCAATATATATTCTTCCGTCCCATACCCTTTCATTCTACACATTTCTGCGTTTATCCATCTTGCTCACATGACCCTACAGTCATGAGTGTCCCCTTGGGTTTTTTTGTCTAGAAATTTTATATTTTTGTGTTTAGGTCACTTGTCTGTCTAAAATTAATTTTCCTCTGTGGTATGAGGTAAAGATTTGGAAGGTTTTGTTTTAATTTTTTAACACTTATAATTTGTTCTTATACTTAATAAAAAGATTCCTTTTCTTATTGAGTTGCATTGCTCTACTGTGGAAGATTGTTTAAATATAGTCTCTTCTGGCCTTTCATTCTGTTGTGTTGGTCTTTTGTCTCTTAATGTTAATGAGATGTTGATTAAACTCATTTTAGAGCAGAATTTCTCAACCTCAGCACTGTTGACATTTGGTCCTGATGCTTATTTGTTGTTGACTATTTTATGTACTATAGGAAGCTTAACTGTACCCCGGCCTTAACACACTCACCTGATGCTAGTGGTGTCCACACACATCCTCCCCTTCTCTCCCCCTGCACCCCACCAAGCCCCAGTTGTCACATCCAAAAGTATCTCCAGACAACACTTGCTGTTGAGGGGACAAAGTCACATTCAGTTGAGAATCATTGCTTGCTTTAAAATAACTTTTGAGGGTATACCATTGTGGCTCAGACAGCTAAGGTGCATTTGTAAAGCCCGAAAATCAAGGTTTGGGACCCAGGGCCAAGGGTAAAATATAGGTGCGCTCTGGTGGAGTAGCTGTTGGTGAGTATAGTACCTCCTAAGGAGTGAAGGCCAGATACCCCTGAGTTGGAGTCCCATGCCCAGGGGGGCTCTCATTTACTTCATTTTACATTAAATGTGAACAACTAAATAAAAATAAAAATGTTTCTTTCTCCTCTCCCTGCCTGCCTGTGTACTCACCTTCATTTCTACCTATACCTTTCCTTTAAAATAAAGAGGGGGTGGGTGAAAAACAAAGTAACTTTTGAAATCAAATAGTGAAAGTGTTCTTGGTTTTGGTTGGGATTATTTTGGCTTTGCATTTTGATGTCATTATAGAATTAGCCTGTCAACTTGTATTTAAAACTCTCGGGATTTTGATCAAGCTGGTGTTAGATATATAGAAGAGAATTGTCATTTAACAAAATCGAGTTTTCCAATCCATGAACATAGTTTAGCTCAACATATTTTTGTCTTTCATTTCTCTTGGCAGTGTTTTAATTTTTATTATAAAGGTCTTCGACTCATTTTGTTCAATATCCATAAGTATTTACTTTTTTCAGTGCTATTAGAAATGAAATTTTCATGTTTAATTTCAATGTGTAATGTCATTATTTACTTTGACAGGTCTCTGAGCCTGCTCCCAACATTTTTTTTTTTTTTTTTTTTGAAGGAAAGGTGCAGGCAGGAATGAAGGCGGGTAGGCAGGCAGGCAGGAAGAGAGAGGAGGAATAAACACTCCACTCTTTAGTTCCTCTTGGTTCTCATCCTGGCCCATGTCTTGAATCCAGGTCCTTGGGGTATGCAGCTTGTGCTAAGGCAGCTGACCAATCTGCTAGTCCACCAGACATAACAACTTTTACATTCAGTTAAGGTACCCTGACACTCAAGGGGATCTCTCTCAGCATGTGTACTGCTCTGTCCTACTATACCCATGAGAAAAGAATTTGCAGAAAAAGTTCATACCTTGGGTCTGAAGCTCCTCAGGTTTAGTCAATCAAACCAAACTATTTTCAACCAATAGTAGTTTGTTTAAAAGTTATTATTTTCTTCAGTAGCTAGTTTGCTCCTTGTCTCACTTGTTTCAGGATGAAAGGAAAGGGCCTTTGGATGTTTTTTTTCCCCAGAAGGGCTTATCCCTTTCTGGAGTTCATTTAGCCTTCTTTAGGAATTCTCACCTTTTATGTATACAACCAGTGAACCAACCAGTACCCAAAATCTCTGATGTTGTTGCTTGTCCAACCTTTTTTCTTTGTTAGAGAGAAGTATCTTGTTAATTTCCATATCCTAATTGGAAATGATTAATGCACTACCAGTTTTCTTTGTTCAATATTTTGGTATTTCATTTAACTTCTCTTATTATACTTACCCTTTTAGTTTCAACATTTCTGTGTCTTTATATTTTTGTATGTCTCTGGTAAACAACATATGCTTAAATATTTATCTAATCTTGACAGTTTCTTAAGTGGAGCACTTAATCCATTTTCATCAATCATGAGTACTGATGTTTTGAATTTCATCCACTAAGGACTCAGCCTTATGGGGGAGTTTTGACATATTAATACGGATAGTGCTAATCCATTCTGTCTCAATGGAAGGGCCTGAGATTGCCTCCTGTCAATTCATCAAGTAGCCCATTAAAACTTAGACTTTTGTCCTGCAAGGATTAACCTATAACTCCAGGGAAAACTCAGCTGTAGTGTTCCTTACTCTCATGAATTTGTGTTTTCTTCTTATTTCTGCCCCCTAGGAATTCCTTTATTCTCTCCCCCCAGATTAGCCCTATATTTAAAAATATATTTTAAATACAAATATTTTTCACTCAGCATTTTAAAGTACATCTTTCAACCTAATTTTCTTTTATCCTACATTCAATGTATATTTGGGAGTTAACCTGTAGTTGCCTGTAGTTCTTGAAGTGTAACAAGGCATATTATAAGGGGAAAAATAAATTCAGACTTCTCTCCAAGCATGGAATGTCCTTCCTTCATTTCCATTGTGGTAAAAGCATACTACTCTACGCTCATTTCAGATGCACTTCTTTCTAGGTATTATTCTGTTCTGGCTTAACTCCCACCCCCACTGGTACCCCCAGACAGAATGAATTGTCTCTTACACTATGTTCATATTCATCTCTATTTTTCCTTTCTTTCTTAAAAAAGAGATAACCCTGTAGACACAAAACTGGAAAATGAATTTTATTTGTTTCTCTTCCTTAGCATGTAATAGGCGTTCATGAAAGTTTGTTGAATTTATAAAATCAGAATAAAATTTTCTGAAAAATTTAACTTCTAGCTGGGACTGTTTTATTTTTAGAAAACAACTTTTAAAACAGCTAAAGTTTATTCAGCGTGTTGAAGATAAAGTGATTTTATTTGGTGTTTAGTAAACTGCTTAAGCTAGTCATATTTAAGAAGAGATTGAATTGTTTTATCTTTTGTAATCTCGAGGGTCTATGGTGGTATGATTTTAGGACAAATGGAGGTTTAGAGCCCATTTCTAAATCCTCATTCACTTTAAAGAATGAACTATAGAATTATCTGGAAGCAGAAGTTCTGTGCAGAATATCAAAGAGAATTTTTGCCTTTGGGACACTGTGTTTAAACAAATAGGAAAAGGATGTTTCTCAAATTACAGTTACTTGGGGTCTGGGGGAGTTGGCATGGATATTGTTCCTGTTGCCTGAATTTCAGTCCCTCATTCTGTGTTAAATTGCAGAATCATTTTGTAACTATTGTGTACTTTGCTGTAATCAGAAAAAAGAGAGGGGGTCCATTGGAAGACCTGATTTTATAAACACATATCCCTAATACCTAGCATTCTCTCTCATGTTCAAGATGTACAGATAAGGAAAAGATTTAAATAATGGTACAAAAAAGATCAGGAAGAATACCTGGTAGAGAGCAGAGATGGGTTGGTGAGAAGACTAATTAGAGCCAAGGTTGGAATGACTTAATAGTAGAGAAGGCACAGGTCAGAGGTACGAGGTGTTGATACTAGAAGTTGGGGAATGGACAGCAAACTGACATGCGCTGCTCAGAGGAGCATATTTCATGTGTAAACATGTTTCTAATATCAACTTTTCATTATAATATCGCCATAGTTGAGATATTTGAATTGTGCCCCATAACTTAATATATATGTTTTTCCTCTTTGGTGGGACATAAAGTAATGGCACATTTACTATTGGTGGCATCTTACAGTTCATGAAATACAGTATTAATTTTCTATTGTTCCTGAGGTGACGTATTGTCTATAATAGATTGTTAGTTCACATTATGTGATCTGGCAAACAAATCAGCATTTTTTAAAACATTCAGAAAATCTCCCAGGATTAAATTGAGCGGGACAACCAACTGAATATTATTCCAGTAGAAACCTCTCTCTAAGGTATTTGTGTGAAACTAACAATTACTTTTGTAAAAGGTCTGCCACTGAATAGGCTATCCTTGCAGTTGCCAGAAATTCAGAATCAAATGTCTGTAATCACCAGGAAGAAATGAAAGTAAGCTTTCCCCATCCATGTTAGTTGAGGGACTTTTTCCCTGCAGCACCTATGTATTAGGCAAGAACAGGTTGTTTAGCAGCTTCTTAGCATCGCTTAGATGACATCCCTGTACAATTTGTGCCTCAAGTTTGTCTCTTTTATATTCTTGAATTTTAAAGGAATTTTTGGCATGACTATTGAGCCTATAAACTTGTTTGACGAAATTGGACATTTGAGCGAAAATTCCTCAACTTGAAAAATGTTCTTAGGTTTTTCTCTTTTGTTTTGACTGATACAAAGCTCAGCCTCCTCAGTTAAGGAATGTAGAGTATTTTAGCTTATATTTTGACTATGGACTATGGATAACTTCTGAAATCCTCCCCCCCCTTTGTAACTTTTTCTGTACTTTTTTCCTTTCTCAGACTCTTATTTCCTCTTGTTTCTTTCTTAGCTACCTCCAATTTGTTTTGAGATGGGATGAAATACACATAAAAGCTAAAATCATCAACAAACAAAATCTCTTATTTTAAAGACTTTTACGTGTAGTAAAACCAGCAAATTGAAGCAGGTGAAGTGAAGTCTTACTTTTCTCTTCCTTCCTTCATATGTGCCCTAAATGGAGTGAGAGGTTTTGAGGAAAGGAAAATTTTGTTTTACTGACATTAATGATTATGTATGGTCTTTCACGTTGTTTCTACTTTATATGAATTTTTTAAAGAAAGTGATAATTAAAAATGTGTGTGATTTTTACAACTATTCTTAACTAACTGAAGCAGTGTGGGAGGGAACTATATTTTTCCAACAAACAGGTACTTTTCTTTTGGTATTTTGCTTGAGAATGGAAGAAGTAGAAGAGTGCTCTCATTTCTTTGTATCTATGAGTATGTGTTTTATATCAAAATTTAATTATGTGACTAAAATGCAGAGAGCCTATGGTGGATACAAGATGGAAGGAGCAGTGGTTCCAAGATGACAGACAGGATCTTAAATTCCTTTCCTCCCCACAACACAAAAACAAACAAAAACACCTATTTGGCAATTATGACCTTTGGAAATAAATGGAACAAATATCTCCACAAATAGAGGGGACACATGCCTCTAGAAGGGAGGAGAAGCTGATCTGTCTCAGCACCACACTACCCTGTTCAGGCCTGCATGGAATAAAGGGCTTTCTCCCAGCCAGTGCTTCCACACCTGGGAACTAGCATTGTGAGAAAGCCCCTGGGGCGAAGCGCCTACACTCTATGCCGTGAGTGTGTACGCTGGTGCTGAACTGTTGGCACTGAGAATTTATTGCTTCTAAAGATTCAGAAAGTTTCTCTGGGTGTTGTTTTTATTGTGTGCTTTTTTTTTTTCAAGGAACTTGTTTCCTTCAAATAATGTTTTGCTTTTAGGCCTGCGCTTTTAAAGACTAAGTGTGTAGGTACTGTAATTATAATATAACATTAAATGAATTTAAAAAATTAGAATGTCTGTTTTCCCAGTCTCCTCTACCACCTCAATATAACAAGTATGAATCACAAAAAACTGGAGAAAATCTTCCTTTGTAGGGCAAGATTGAATAAACTTAACTTTGAGCGTTATTCTGAAACCTTTCTTGTTAACCCTTCAGAGAGACCAACGGTATATATTCTGGGAAAGCAACAGTAGTGAGGTTTTCTGTTGATGTGAAAGTTACCCATTATCATTACCCATTTAATTTCACATTGATTTCTCCAAGCAAATTCTTTGTCCATAAGCATGCTACCTTCAGTAGCATCGTAAGAATGCTTTTATACCTCTCATCACTTGAAAGTTTGTCAGTAGTTTTCTTTGTAAATTTGTGTTTTGTTTTGTTTTTAAACATTAGCCATTAAAAAGGAGGGGGGAAAGGGATTCTAGTATGACTTATAAGATTCATTTGAAAGGCCTCAATTGTATGAGACTATTTTGGCAAAGTGTATCTTTACAAGTTCCAGATGCCTAGTAATGGGTCACTACTAATATGCTCCTCCAACTTTTATAGGTTCCTTTTATCTGAAACCAGGATGCCTGCCTGTTCTGTGAGTAGGAGCTGGGGTAGAGGGTGGTTGGGGTCATATAGGAAGCACAGTCCCTTGTGTTTCCTACTGCTCTTGTTGTTGGATCAGCTTGAATTGTGAGATGAAATTGAAGAGCATAATTTAATCTTGACCTCTAATGTTGATGGTCCAGAAGGATCTATTTGTCTTCACTACAGCCTGTCAGGTTTTGAATTGAGTTAGAGTGCTTTTGGCTGTAAATGCTTTAAAATGTAAACATTGAGGAAATAGCATGTTTGTAATAACTAAGTAACATAACATATGCAGGTGCACATCTTAGAATTTTCTCATTTATCCCAAAAGTTATACCTAAATAGTCATTTTGGAGGAGAATTTTAATCCGTAGAATGAGTTATGTACTATTTAATGCATAAATTTATATTGTGGATCCTTCTTTGGATAACATGAATTCGTGTGTGAAATGTTGATAACTTTTTAACCAAATGTTTTTAGGAATAGAGAATGTGAATTTATTTGATATTGACAAGAATTTATCTTTGCATCACATTCAGAAAGGAAAAGGTTATGCTAGATTATTACATAAATTTGAAATATAGCATCTAATCTAATCTAGTGAAAGTTAACCCAAAATGTGTATCAGATTTCTAGTTTTACAGACCTGCTAAATCCTATTCTCTAGTGGTAGTGACATTCATTTTTTAAAAGCTTTACCAATAACTAATGTATATTAATGTTTGAGGTATATTTTCTGATAGCTTTATAGCAGCAATTAATCATTGCTTTGTATGACATGGACTTTTAAATATTTGGAATTTGAATACAAGTTGAATATATAATTGTTTTAAATCTCATTGGCCATTTTAGAGGATGTTAGGCTTTTCTTTTAGTGGTGGAATTTCGCATTACCATATAGCCATGAAATATCTTTGTGTTGTCACTAAGTAATATACAGAAATAAAAAGAATACATAGAAGTAGCAGTAGAGGGGAGGTTTAAGATATACTGGGTAGTCTCCAGACTCCCCCCACTTCATGGTCAGCTTCACTAAGAAGCTGCTTATTGTGCAGTGCAAACCACAAAACAAATGTGGAAGGAATGAATCAAATGATGATAAAGTCTACTCAGGACTATGTAGAAAATTCATTAGCCAGGTAGTTGAAAAGACTAAGGCCCATTGGGGTTAAGTGTAGTGGGCTTAACGCTGGACACAGGCAGCAACCTGGCTTGTGTCTAAGCTGTGAATCTAGTAGTTGTGTGATTGTGAGAACCTTCTTTAATACCTCTGAGTATGTATTGTTTTCTCACCTGTTAAAAAGAAAGTAATAGAATCTGCTTTACATGGTTGTTATAAGGATTAAATGACATATATTAAAAAGTTTACTGACTGTTAGGTAGTCAGTAAATGTTGCAGCATGTCTTCACTAGCTTTTAAGTATTAATACTGGTTTCTTGTATTCTGTTAAGTGCCTAACCTAAAGTCTGAAGGCTAGTGAGTGTTAAGAGCCAAAAATAGAAAGAACCCAGCCACTTAATTCCAAGTCCAAAAAGGGTCAGCGATGGGGTTAAAGTCTTCCAGGCTTCTAAATTGTCTGTGCTGTGACTTGTTAACAGGGCTGAATGTTATGTATTGGTTTTGCATTTTTAGTGTTTGATACAGATCAGTTTCAGTGCATTAAAGTGCACTATATGGCTAATCAGAAAAAGTATTGCTGGAAAAAAAAATGCTTTATTTGAATTGCTCAGGATTTTTTATTTATCTGATTAGTGTGAAACATCTTTTATACTTTTTTCTGTCTTTGACACAATTTTGTTGGCAAGCGTTTCTGACAGATATTAATGGAGTAAATAAGTATATAATCTGCAAAATGGGAGTTTGAATACCATCACACACACCCTCACAGAATTTTTCATATCATCTTTCACAAATATACGATTAAATGTATAGTAGCTGAAGCATACATTTCCATTTGTTGGATTTATCCTGGGAAAATAATGTTTTACTTTGTTTTATCATGTTCTGAACTCAAACACAATTTGAAATATGTGTTAAAACATATAAGATTCAGAATATTGGACTGTTTACCTGGGCACTGTATTCCCTTAAAAATCACTGCTTTATTGTAATTAGTCTACACATTAAAATCATTTCCTATGTATAGGTTTCCCATTTCTTAGATATATGTCAACACACCATGCCCTCCACCAAATCACCAAGTGTTCTTCCCCATTGTCCAGTGGGCTCCACCACCATTTGCCTCCACCCGCCCCATTCCCTTTTGGTAACCTCAGTTCTGTTGCTAATATTTCAGGGTTGGTTATGTTTCATCTGTTCCTTTGTTTTGTCTATTCACATTCCACCTATAAGTGAAGTAATCTGATATCTATCTTTCTTCTTTTGACTTGTTTCACTTAGCATAATACCCTCTAGTTCCATCCATGTCGATTCAAATGACAGTGTTTCATCTTTTCTAAGGTCTGTGTAGTATTCCGTTATATATATGTACCACATCTTCTTTATCTTTTCATCTGACGTTGGGCACTTAGGTAATTTCCAGTTCTTAGCTATTGTGAATAGGGCCACAATAAACATGGGGATCCTGAATGAAGCAGAAGGTTGGATTATGCTTTTTAATCCATTCAGCCACTCTGCGTAGTTTGGTGAGTTCACTCCCTTAACGTTTAGGGTGGTTATTGATACATAGCTTCTTAGTGTCATTTTATAATTTGTCTTTTGTATGTTGCTCCAGATGATGACTTAGTTCTCTCTCTTTTTATGTCGAATTGGTACAGTTATGTTTTGATTGATTTCGCCTTTTCTTTTCTTCTTCTCTTTCTCCCTGTTGATGTATTTTGAGGTTACCCTGAAGTTAGCATTTCATATTTCTATGTTTATTACTTAATTTTATTTGAAAACATATTAGTCTTCCATTCATTCTAACTAGTCACACTTTTGTTCTCTTCTCTTCTTCCCCACATTTAATGTTTGCCATCTTAACTGTTTCTCTGTGTGGTTTCTTTACACTTTATAGAGCATCCTTTAATATTTTTTGCAAAGCTAGTTTTGTGGTGATGAACTCCTTTAACTTTTGCTTGTCAGAAAAGGTTTTTATCATTCCTTCAGTTCTGAATGCTAATCTTGCTGAATATAGTGTCCTAGGTTGAAAATCCTTTTCTTTCAGCACTTTGAAAAAATTATGCTATTCCCTTCTGGTCTGTAGAGTTTCATTTGATAAGTCCACTGACAGTCTTATGGGGGCTCTTCTGTGTGTGACACATTTTTCTCTGACTGCTTTTAATAGTCTTTATCTTGTATTTTTGACATTTTTATGATGATTTGTCTAGGTATGTTTCTGTTTAGGTTTCTTTTATTAGGAATTCTTTGAGCTTCGTGGATCTGGAGGTTTGCTTCGTTCTTCAAATTGGGGATATTCTCATCTACCATTTCTTCAGATATGGTTTCTACCCCCTTTTCTCTCTCTTCCTCCAGGACCCCTATGATACGAATGTTGTTCCTTTTGATGTCATCCCAGAGGTCTTGAATGGTCTTTAATTCTTTAATTTTTTATCTCTTTGCTAGTTTGCTTGATTGATTTCCTCTGTGCTATCTTCCATATCACTGATTCTGTTGGAACCTTCATCCATCCTATTGTTGAGCCCCTCTATTGAGTTCTTTAGTTCAGCCATCGTGTTTCTTACCTGATGTCTTGTTTAATTCTTCTCTTTGCTTTCTGACATTCTCATTTACTCCCTCCACTGATATCTGGATTCCCATGACTACGTTAATCACTGTTACCCTAAATTCCTCATCAGGTAATTTACATATGTCTGCTGTATGCAAAATTTCCCCTGGGTTTTTGATTAGATCCATCATTTCACGTATATTTCTCTGTGCCTTTGCCCTGTTTGTCACTCTGTTTATATTTCTGAGGGTTTGGTTTCCCTGGCGTTGTGTAGGTTTGACTTGGCAGTCAGGCTGCAGTTTCAGCTCTACCCACAAGGTGACTATAGCGGGTAGCGTTGAGGCTTGGAACTGCCTTCTCACTGTAATCCAGGGGGCGTGGGGGTTACAATGGGCGGGTTTTCCAGTGGGTGGGATTTGATCTCTTTGGCTGATTTCCAGTTATGACCCTGCCCAGCGCAATTTCACCACATGGGCTCCAGCTCAGCTTCTGGTGCACTGGCTCTCCTTTCACCCTCTCCCAAGTCGGCCCTCTGTGGCTCCATGTCTCAGCCCCACTGGGTCCACTTCTCGCTGCCTCCACAGCTGGTCCCAAAATCCTTATCTTCTACCCCACTGCGCATCTGGAGACTCCCAAGGTCTGTCCCAAGTCCAAATCTGCGACTTAGCTGAGAACTGCGCTGAGTGCCCTCACCCACTGTTAGTCATCAGCTGTTCTGTCTTGTAGTCTAAGTAAAGCCCAAGGACCCAGGTTTGCTGCCCAGGGTTAGGGAAACAACGAGAGAGAGAGAGATTCAAAAATTGCATTCAAAATGCAAAAGATACAGAAGGATTTACAAAATTTTCTTCCATTCTCTCTCCCCAGTCACCCTGGTACCCCTTAAAGGCAAAGAAAAGCATAGTAGTTTACTTTTAAGGATCCTTTCTGAAAATCACACGTAAGTCTGTATTTCATTGGACAGAGTGCATCACCCCGCCACAATGAACTGTGGAAGAGAAGGAAGTAAAATGTTAATTGAATACATTGCTGCCTTGAAAAAAATGGTAGTTCTGTTTTAGCATAAAGGAGAATTTAAGACTATTCCGATTTAAACTTAACAACAGCGTATGAAAAAACTCCTTTATAGTATTATTTTTTTGTTACCTTTTACCAGGCACGCATAATTGCATTTGTAGACATTAAAGTTTGTCTTTTCCCTTAATTTTAGAATATAATTCCAGTGTGGCTATAATGAAGTTAAAAAGACCCTAGTTATACTTATATCTCATTCAAAACTAAGAATTCACTTGATGTGTAGTTTAACTGAAAGCAAAATCTTTTTTTTTTTCTTTTTTATTAAGGAAAGGTACAGGCAGAAATGAAGGCGACCAGGAAGGCACAAAGGGAGAGAGGGAGGGAATAAATACTAATTTGTTTAGTTGTTCGTCTTAGCTGACTTCCCCCAAGCCCCCAGGTCTCAAACCTAGATTTGTGGGATGTATGTAGACTACATCAATGATCATATCCACTAGGCCATCAGGGTATGCCTGCAAAATAGTTTTTATAAGAATTCCGGGTGAATCTCTTGCTCTTAGGCAGGCAAAAGAGTTTTCACAAAGACAAAACAGTTAACTACCTTACATATTTTTGTGAAAGTTAACACCTATTTCTAGAATGCCCAGATTTTATTAATTTTAAAAAAGCATCAGGTTTCATTTTAAAACTTTCATGTAGTCTGCTTATGTGATAACAAATGAGAGATAGTTTAGGAAATGTGAGTCAAAGATGAATCTAGGCATTAATAAGTGGTATTTAAATAGAACTTGAAAAGATAGATTTCATTATATCGTGACTCTTTTGTGTGTTTTATAGTCTGTCCTCAATATTAGATATTGCAGAGATGCAAATCATTCACCATTATTATTGGATAAGGGAGTGCAAATCAGAAAAAAATCTTTCTTGACTCCATTAATGAGAATATTTCAGCTTATGGAAATAGTAGACGAGGCTGAGGTAGAGAAGCAGAGAAGATTAAAGACATGTAGTGTATTTGAGGAATAGCTATTGCCTTTTTTGTGAAGAAAAGAAAGGAAATAAAACTAGAAGCAGATTGGGCTTTACATGTTAGGATAAAAAAAGGATTTCATTTGTTTTTCTTTTGTTCAAAGTTTTTGAAGAAGAAAGTGACCTTGCAAAAGTGGATGTTTAGATTGGATTATGTCTAACATTTCATACTGTGAATCTATAACTGTATGATTAGTTTTGGCTTTAGACATGTGACTTCTGTGATATCATCCTGAGTGATTCAATCATCATTCAAAAGGTTTATAGCTTAATACTGTGGATGAGGTCACCAAGGAGGTTAGAGAACGTTGAGAATGTCCACATCTAGGTAGTAGTTGTCTGTGTTGCTCCCTTTATTCCCCCTTGGAATTTAATTTTAAGGAATCCAGGTGGTTTTTGTCTAGAGTTTACTGAGGTTTGCTGCTGTATCCATCTGGTATAGCATGTTATTCTGTTCTCTTTTTTATTCATTGGTAGTTGTGTCTAGAGACTTAATCACAAACATGGTTTCTTTCTTTTTTTTTTTTTCATGATAGGCATGATTACTTCAGTAGGTAGTGGTGTGTATTTAATCAGGAGGCATACAATATTGGGTTGTCTCTCCTTTTGTGTATTAGTAGACACTGAGGAGTAATGCCAGATCGTTGATTTGTTAAGGTTTGTAAAATGGTGATATGCTACCATTCCTTCTTTGTCTATTAGATGAGATGTTTCTATAAAGTGAAACTATCTCTTTGATTATCTGTTTGGAAGTATAGTTTGTATAGGAAAGGTAGAATAAATGCATGAGTTGTTACCTTTATCCATCTTCAAAATAATGAATTGATTTACTAACATCTTCCAACAGGGACCAATGACTGTTACTTACTTATGAATTTAAACGTATTTCATATTTTTATTTCATTAGTTATTGACTTTGTTGGTGCACAATTATAGGGTCTTGGCCACTGGGTTCTTGAGTCCTTTTAACATAATCCAAGTCTAGATAAGACAAAATGTTCCAGGCCCATCCTGTATATTTCTGCTTCAGACCTGGAATTAGCCAATTCTACAAGGTCTCCTTGGGAAATAGAGGTACTCATTCCTTTTGGGTTGGTCATTGTTTCTAAGGCTCTTTTTAGTAGACAGATCTTTTTTAAATTTTACACATTAAAATAAGTTCCTATGTATAAGTTCCCCATTTGTTAGATATATGTCAGTCAACACACTCTGCCCTCCACCAAATCACCAAATGTTCTTCACCATTGTCCATTGCCACCATTTGCATGGGACCCCACCTCCACCCCCCATTCCCTGTTGGTAACCTCAATTCTATTGCAAGTGTCCAAGGGTTGGTTTTGTTTATGCCACCTATGAGTGAAGTCATCTGGTATAGTTGAATCCTTTTAAGATAAAATTACATCAGGAGTCCTTACTGATACTTTTGAGTTGATATTAATTATTGAAACTCTAATCTTATACTTGTATCTCCTTTCTTACATGTGAGAATTGGGGTTTCCAATGGCAGAAGAAATGATAGAAGAACATTACATAAGTATTTATTTCATTCCACATTACATGTACAGTACTCAGAATACCAATGCCAATAATGTGATTCATGGAAATAGGTAGGATTTTTCTCTCTTTATTAAGGTATAATTTGTCATTTGACAAATTGTAATATACTTAAAAGTATATATAGTGCTTGCTTCAGCAGCATATACACTTTTAAAAAAGGAGCACTGCAGAGACTAGCATTGCCCTATGCAAGGATAAACACAAAATTTGTGAAGTCTTCATTAAAAAAAATACAAATAAAGAAAAAAGTGCATAACATGATTTTGAAAGTTTCTAACCAGCTTTATTAAATGTAATTAACGTAACAATAATCTTCACATTTTGTATAGTCTGATAAGTTGAATATATGTAAACACCCAGGAAAACATCACCTCAATCAAGATTCTGAACATATTCATCACTAAAAAAGATTCCTTTGTTTCTTTGTAATCTTTCCCTTCCCCGTCTTCCTGCCTCAAACCAGTCCCCTCATCCCCCCAACATACCCAGACTATCCTCAGGTTTTTTGTCTATTGATTCATTTGCATTTTTAAAAAATTTGGTAAACAGGATCATAGAATGTACTTTTCTAATCTGACCTCTTTTATTTGGCATATTATTTTAGATTCATCCATGTTGCATAAATCAATAGTTCATTACTCTTATTACTTAATAATCTGTTGTAGGGATAGACATTTTGGGATTTTTTTCTAGTTTCGGGCTATTACAAATAAAGATCCTATGGACATTAAGTTCTAATTATTTACATGGGCATATGTTTTCATCTAGAAGTAGAATGACTGGATAATATCATAAATGTATATATAACTTGTTAGATTAAGCAGTTTTCAAAGTGGTTTTACCATTTTACTTCTCCAATGGTGTATGAGTTCTAGTTTCTCCACATCCTTGAAGATATAGTCAGTTTTTAAAATTTTAGATATTTTAATAGTGTGTTAGTAGTATCTTACTGTGTTTTTAATTTGTGTTTTTCTAATGACTAGTGATTTACCATTTTTTATGTCTATTCAGGTCTCATTTTTCTGTATTTGTTTCTTTTGAGCTTTGAAAGGTTTTATTCTCAATACAAATCTTATCAGCTATATGAAGTTCTCCCAGTTGGTGGATTATCTTTTGAAGAACAAAAATTCTTAATTTTGATGACTTCCAATTTATACATTTTTTTCTATGGATCATGAGAGTTTATTATTACATTTTATCTTTTAGTGGCTTTTTATCTGTAACTGCTTTGTTACAGTGATTGTTTTAGGGTTTATAGTGTACATCTCTAATGCATGACAGTGTTGCTTCAGTTCTTTCTACGCAGAGTAAGAACCTGCCAGTAGTCTACTTCATTTCCTCCTGTCTGGCTTCTGTGCTGTCCTTGTCGTACATTTCACTTCTCCATGTTTTAAACACGTTGTTGTTTTGCTTTAAGCAGTCAGTTAT
Organism: Solenodon paradoxus; assembly: GCA_004363575.1. Lineage (NCBI taxonomy): Eukaryota > Metazoa > Chordata > Mammalia > Eulipotyphla > Solenodontidae > Solenodon > Solenodon paradoxus. Next base: position 507,002 of record RJWH01000724.1, on the reverse strand, counting down.
CTTTTAAGGAGATTTACATAATACTCCGAAGTTTTGTGTTTATTTGTGTTCTTTTCCTGATGCATTTCATTCCTTTGTGTAGATCAAGTTATCCTCTGGTATCATTTTTCTCCTGCTTCCAGGACTTACAGCACTTTCTTTACCATTTCTTGGAGGGAAGTCTACTGAAGATGAGTTTTCTCAGCTTTTGCATGTCTGAAAAAGTCTTATTTCACCTTTATTTTTGGAAGTTTTTAAAATTGGGTGTGGAATCGTAGGGTGACAGTTTGTTTTTCCTTTAAGTACTTTAAAGATAGTGCTCTGTCATCTAAATTTCTCAGTGGCTTGGTCCTTATCTTTGTTCTTCTGTTTGTAATATATTCTTATTTTATGGCTGCTTTTAACTTTTTTCTTCATTACTAGTTTTATTCAACTTAATTATAATGTGTTGTTATAATTTTCTTCATGTTTCTTCTACATGGGGTTCAGTGAATTTCTTGGCTCTTTGGGCTTATAGTTAAATAATAGAATACTATGCTTCACATAAATGCATGAACTAGATTGATCCACATAGTTAAATTTAAAAACAAGACCGTGGAACAAAGCAAGTTATATATAGATGTTTAGGCTAGTGTGATGCTGTTTATGTAATTAAAAAAAACACATCAAATATATGTTTTTCTTTGAAGAGGGAGGGAGGGAGAGATTGAAGGACAAAGCATCTTTTGATGCATCTTTAGCATTTAATGTCTTAAAAGATACCTAAAGCAAATGTGACAGATATTTGAACAATGATTATGTGTCTAGTTTCTGTATTTTTATATGTGACTGAGATACATTATCACGAATGTGAACAATAATCAGTATCCCTTATAGTTTCTGTGGCTTAATTTTATTTAATATTAAATAACTATTCCCACATAAATCTCATCCATATGAAATTTTTATCCAGTTATATTTCAGTACCCTAAAAAATAAGACATTATCATAGAAGATGTAAGACCTATTTAAAAAGTTGTGACCAAACTACCCATAGTACTCTGTAAAATGAGATGTTCTTTTTCTTTTGACAATTAGTCTGTCCTGAAATGTTGCCAGGTAAGCGCCCCTTGTTGAACAAGAAAGACCTAGAAATCATTATATCAACAATGCACACTTTTTCTGTCATGTACTACCACCAAAAGGTAAAACCTCTTTGGATTAGTGGCAGGTTCACCTTCACAACAGCAGCTTTTTCTTCCAGTTTCCAAAGTAAAATTGTTGCTGTCAGGACGAAGTTTTTTTTGGTCTCCTGCTTCTGGTCTAATGCATTAAGATTGATATATTGCTCAGAGCTTTAAAACAAAAATAGGGGTGGGGCTGTATGAAGGCTAAGAGAAAGGAAGACTAGTCAACATTTTTATATTTGAAAAATAATTTAGATAATTGAAATGTGACATTTAATACTTTAGCATTTTGAAAAAAAACTTGTGGATGCACATATTTCTTTATAACAAATAACAGACCTAGGTAGGACATTTACTCAGTATGGGATATTTCTTCCATTTTGGTGATACTTATTTTTCTCTTTGGACGAAGCCATGTTTCCAAGGGGATTTTCTTGTTCACATTAACTACCTAAATATTTTGGAACTTTATTTTAGAATTTTTATTTCCCTTATCAAGACTTTCATTCTCAAGCTCAGTGAACATATTTTATAAAACTCATTTTCTAACCAGGTTTATATCATTCAAAGTCCTCCCTTTCAACAAACATCTACTATGCATCAAGTGACAGGCAGATACAAGAGAAACAAAACATTGTCCTGGCCTTGTGTAGAAACAGCTAAGAAACTAAGTCATTTAATTTTGTTATGTTTTTAAAGTTTCCTTTCACCAGATTTCTGAGAAATGCTGTCTCCCAACTAATGAATGTTAACTAGCTTGGAAGAGAGTCGAGGTGGGGAGTAGTGAACATGCATTAATGAAACAAAGGACTTTGTGTTGTGTTGTTTTGTTTTTTAATATTCTCGTGACCATATGCTGGAAAATATACAATGGGTTTCTTAAATATAGTTCTGGCTCTGAAATACATACATACTTAATGAAACCAAAATTGAGCACTCCCACTAAAGTAGGCTAATCTATATATAATAAGCATTGCCAAAAGTAGAACTTTTGTGGGCGGTCCCCATTAACTCTCCTTCTATGTCCTCATTGCATATCTCCCTTAACTTACTCCATATACATATCAAGAGGAGCACTTTATAATAAAAACAATTCCGTGACATATAATTGTGTTCAGAGAGGTTCTGAGGATGTATATAGAAGGACAGCTTTGTAAATGCTGCTTCATAGAACTTCAGAGTTCAGAGAGAGCAGCAACCTGGTAAAGAAAAAAAAACACTATTGAATCCAACAGAATTTAACCCAATCCAACTTCTGCCATATTTGCTGTGACCCAAGGCAAATCTGTTAACTTCTTTGTGCATCAATTTCTCTTTTTGAAAAATGAAGGTAACGGTCTTTCTCATAAAAGTTGCACATCAAAGACGCACTTTTCATTTATTTCTTTTGGTTCACTAATTTATTGATATTATATTAGATTATTTAATGGTTTCTGTTAGTGTTAATAATTGATGAACGTTATGACAGGCTTTATTCAACTTGTCAACTGCATAAGTCAAGATATGGTCTGCAATAGAAAACATTAGAAGTGCAACCTGACATCTCTTAAAAAAAAAAGGACAAGAAAGATTTCCCAAAATGACTGTTATTCAATAATAAAGGTAGCAGAAAGAAGCAGTAATACTTTTACTAGAATATAATGGATTCTCAAGTTTACCAATAACAGTTACATTCTCATCAAATGATCCTTTAAAGCTTCAGAATAAGTAAGATGATTTTTGTTTGTGTGACGTTTCTGAGCAAAAACGCCACCAAAACAAAACCAAAGTAGAGAAAACTACTAATAGTTTTAGTCGATGTCATATTGCTTCTGTCCTTGAAACCTAAAAACAAGAACACCTTTCATTAAAACTTCTTTTTCTTTTGTTACCGTTGAAATTACTATCTGGATATATTAATAAATAGTACATTTTTAACCTAGCTATAGCCATTTGTTCTTTGCTGTCTGAGTCCAAGGCTTGCATACTAGAATAATATTGGGAGAGGAGAGATGAGCGTTCTTGACAAAAGAGCTACTGATTTGCATCGATTATACTGTATCATGTAAGGTCATGAAAAGATTATATGAAAAGGATTATTTTAAACAGTGTCATCTCTGAGGGGTTTGTTAGAGTAGCAAATTACAGTGTTTATGATCTGTTAGGAAGAAGGACAAAAGCTAATGTTTTTATACAGGTGATAAATAATCATCTAGTAAAGGTGGGTATGAGTTGAATCACTTGGGTTATGAAAGTTGAACTCAAACTAGCAGAGGTTTGTTGACTAACATAACCAGGCCTCAAGATGGATAGTAGAACTAACCTTATGTATATTCTTATCTCTTTTCTCTGTATTTCTTTGTAAATGTGTTTACTTTCCTGAATTTGTTTTCTCCGCATGGCAGCTCTCAATTCGCAACCTTCAGCTATTCTTTAAAAGGAAAAAGGCATCTCTCCTAGCTCCAATTTTTAAATTTCCTAAGACATCTTTTTGAGTGGCAGGGGATAGGATAAGCATAACTGAATAAAATGAGAAAGAACATTGGGAAGGCACAAATAGACATCCACTTCCTCAAGTGGAAATTTTTTATTGTTCTTTGTGGTAGGAAAGGATAATCTTCAAAGGAGAAGAAATTGTGAGTTATATGGTGCTGCCAAGTATTACACCACACCTTTATCGCTGTCTCCCTGCTCAGTCCTATTTTTTTCTCCCTCTCCCCTCTAAGCAATTTAGTGCCCCTCAAACTAGAAGGGCAGTCAGCTTGGACTGTGTGGTCTGGGCCCTAGGGAAGCATTTGCTGACCATTATACATGACAGTGTATCCAGTTCATTCCAATCCTAACTCAAATTAGTAGCTTCTATATGTGATGGGTTTCTTTTCAGGCTGTAAGTCACATAGTCATGAAAGGAATTTAGACCTCTTCGGACAAACTGCACCACTTTAGCCAAGTCTCACTTCTAGAGTTGTGGATCCTGCTGCTCAGGATTATAGTGTAATTATATGTTTTAATCAAGAAGGATGTTATTATAAAGCAAAGTACCAATAAAATTCACTTCTTCATCGGGATGTTGTAAAGTATCATATGATTCTAAATATTCTGTAACTGAAATCAATATAGTTGAAGTGATTAGCCCATCCTCACCTCACAACCCCCATCTGGTATTGTATCAGTCCTTAAAGTTACATTTTAAAACTATCAATAGTATACAGCCAGATGGCATTCTGGCACTCTGTAAATATTCCAGGATTTTCTAGACTAGCTGGCTCAAATAAAGAAGTCATTTCCCTCACATGATTGCTTGGTTGTGTTATAGCTATTGACATTTATCTTAAAATCACAAAACCCAAATGAAGAATTTAATTATCCCAGAGTTTCTCATGTTTCTCTATCAAGTCTCTCATGAAGTGTAATTGTACATTCATTGTGATGCCTTGTTTATTAGTGATAGTCAATAAATTGTCAGTGTATGAATTCTTTTATAGTTAAAAAATATATTTCTTTTTAGAAAATGGAAAAAGAATGCAAACTACTTAACTAATTTAGGAAGAATCTACTTTCAGCAACATTCGAGACCTCATACTGACTCACTAAAATGATTACATTTTGAAGAGAATGACAAAAATACATAAGTCCTTGATTCTACTATGAAAAATTATAATTTTATACATGAGAAAAAAAGTTTACTTTTAACCTGATTTAAATAATTTAAGTCCAGATGACTGACCAAAACCTTGCATAATTGTTATTATGACTCTTTTTTTAATAGTAATATTTCTTTTCTTTACTCTGCTATATTACAGTCATTTTAGGATATTGAAATTGCACCTCAGTCTCTATTTCACACCACTCCCACCTTTACCACCTTTTCCCCTCTTACCTTCCTTCTCCCTTCATTCCCTCCCCTGGTAACCAACAGTCCTGTACCCATTAGTTTGTTGGGATTTGTATGTTCATTTGTTTAATTTCATTATTTTCTACATCTGAGTAAAACCAGCCTGTATATTTCTCTTTATTTTCCTTTCTGACTTACTTCACTTAATATGATCCCTCCAGTTCCGTCGTGTTGTTGCAGAGGGCACAATTTCATCTTTTTAAATAGCTGCATAAATTCCATTGAGTATCTACACCACAACTTCTTTCTCCAGTCACCTGTTACGGACATTTAGATCGTTTTCATGTCTTAGCTTTTGTAAATTGTGCTGCTATGAACATATGCGGTACAGGTATTTTTTCTGATTATGGATTTTGTATCCTCTGGTTATATGCCCAGGAATGAGATTGCTGGATCCATCTTTGTTTGAGGAATCTCCATACTGTTTTCCAAAGAGGTGACTCATTGATTTTTTTTTTAAGTTTTTAAAAAGACAAACGAGTTTTTTAAAAAATGTTCTTATATTTTTATAAATCCTCCTGCAGTGTTGCCTCAGATCACTACACTTAAGATATCACAATCAAAGGAGTATTGATAAGAGGAGAAAACTGTCAGCCATTTGCTTTAATGTATCATTGATATAAATCATTTAAAAATCCATGTTGATCTTGAAGACACTTCTATAGTATCTCATGCCCATCTCTATTACCAAACAGCAGAAGAAAAAAAGAAAAAGAGGGACTATTGAAACATCTTCATTTTTCTTATCAAAACAAAAGGGGGCGCAGGGTGCGTCCTGGTGGTCTAGCAGTCCCACATACTTCCCAAGGTCCAGGGTTCAAGAACCGGGGCCAGCGTGAACAACAGATGTGAACAGCTAAGTGACCAAGCAAGCAAGCAAGCAAGCAAGCAAGCTCTTCCTCCTCTCCCTTCCTTTCTGTTTGCCTGCTCACCTTCATTCCTACCTGTACCTTTCCTTAAAAATTAAAAAATAAATAAATAAATAATTTTTTTAAAAAGGCCCTAGTAAAAATCTTTTACAAATCACTGTTATCAGGAAAACAGTTTTAAGAAATTCCCTGGGGCGGCCCGTTTGCTCAGGCTGCCAGATGCTGATATGGGGACCATGGAAAACTCAGGGACTTATTGCATTTGAGGTCCAGGGCCAAACTGAAACCAATAAATAAAAAATACTTCCTCCTCTTTCTTCCTGCTTGCCCACCTGCCTGCCTGCCTTCCTCTCTTTAAAAAAGAAATTCACTGCTATTAACAGATAACTGTTTCCTTTTCTGTAAGAAAATAGCGTAGATTCTTTTCCCAGCATTTGTCTTGTAGAACACATAAGTGAGACTCTCTGGGGTCTAAACAGTGGTAGGATGGAGGCTTTCATTTTTCTTCAGGTATGTTCCTTTTTTCCTGGTTATGTTCTAGCTATTATATTTATCTTAAAATTATAAAGTTTTGAATTCACTGCAGCACCACATCCCAACACCATCTCCAGTCAGACTTTATAGTTTTATTCTTCCATTGAATGAGATTTTCTTGAGCCAACTACTTATATTTCAGTTTGGTTTAGGATATAATTTAACTTATAATGAGGCACAGGGTACAAAGGTCCACACTACAAGTCATTTTTATTGTGTAACTTCTGTAGGCAGCTGAAGAAAAAAAGTTCAAATAACAAGATAATTTACTTGCTTTATTATGAAAAATTTTAAATTATACTAATTTTATTTATAATTGGTGGTTCTCCTAAATGTAATTCTTTTGTTTATTAAGAATATTTAATAATAGAATTTTATTTCTTATGTGTATGCATGTATTAAACTTGTTTTCTTTGATTTGGCATTAAACAAGTAAAATGTAAATAGGTTTTCAACGAAAATAATAATATGCTGAGTTGAAAGGAAAATTTGTTAGATGTAGTACTATTTGTTAGGTGAAACCTAGGTCGTGTTTCATTTTATGAGGCATCCTTAATTGATTTGAATATCTGAACCTAAGTAGATTGGGAAACATTATTTTAAACCAAGCTTGATAAATTATTAACCTTGAAAACTAATAGTATGATGCTCTTTTCTGTTTGAAATTACCTGTAGTTATAGGAGTATTAGACATCTTATTGCCTGATACCTATATGTAGTTATAATGACAGATGCATGTACGCATACTTGCTGTCTTTAAGTAAGATAATTGACTTTAGAGTTTAGCAACTAGGAAACTTTTGTGGATCTATTACTTTTCAGTTGTGATTTCTGCCTTTGTTAGTCTACATGATAGACTGAAATTCCATTTTATGTTATGGTGAATGTTCCCTGGTTTTAAGTTCACCAGGATTTAATAAGAATCCTATTTCTTTTTTTTTTCCCCTCCAAGTGAATGTTTACAAGATATACTAGACTAATACAAAGTTGTATTTCTTGATGCTTTGCATTTGCCAGTTCTATACTTTTTGAAAGTGCTGACTACTTTTTTTAATAGGTTAATCTTCCCCATAGAATTAAGAATGACCTAATGCTGCAGCCTGCCATAAATAATACAAACTTTAAAAGTATATGCTAGAACATTCTGTTAATCCTTTATCTATCACATGGCAAAATATAAGTAAGTTATTAAAATAATTAGTTCAATATATGGATCAGAACTGTTTTAGAATTAAATAGTTACTTGTGTCAGGTCCTTTATGATAATACTGAGTGAAGTCCAAAATTTATTTTTCTTCCCCATTAATCATCAGAAGAATTAGACAGAAAAGATAGCCTCATTTGCTCAAGGTATTATAAAAATAGAGTGATTAATTTTCTTCTGATATTAGAAATCTACTATGATAGTTGTTAGTCACTATTTTTATAACTCCCACTGCTAGAGAGTAAATGTTTTTATGATACGTACCAGCATAGAATGAATGAAAGGGGAAGAAAACCAATATTGAGTACATCTTTGTATATCAGTAAGGACATGTGTATTATTGGCCACTCACTCACAGGATAAATATTTCGTTGTTTAACTGATTACCTATTATTAGACATACAGGGCTTTTTCCCCGTTATTTTTCACTATTATGAAAAGTTCTCATACCATTTTTTTATGTAATCTAACTTTTCCAATTATTTCTGTGAAAGAAATTCCTAGAAATAGAATTTTGTTGGGTCAAAAGGTCCACCCGCTTTTCAAAAGTTTAGGTCTAGGGTGCCAATTACTTTCCAGAAAAGTTGTACTGACTAACATCTTTCATCACTGGTGTGATTTTTGCCAAGTTTGTTGGAGAGAAAACAGTAGCTCATGATTTCAATAGAATTTCTTCTATCGAAGAGTGGAGCTCCATTTTTTTTTTCTGTGTGTGTTCCTTTTTTTAAATGAAATTTTTATATGCAATTGTATTCACTCATTTTGTCCAGCTCGGGGAATCTTGGTAGTTACATAAAATTGTGCAGCCACCACCACAGTCAAGACATAGATCTCACCCTCCAGCCATCTTCCTGTTCCTTTACAGATGGTGCCCTCACTTACCTGCAGCAACCCCCGAGTAATCATTCATCTACTTTCTGTCATGTTTTCTAGAGTTTCCAACAAGTGGAATCATACAGTACATATTCCTTTGTGCTTCACTCCTTTTACTTAGTATAATGTTTATATATACACCCTTGTTTTTGTTCATTACTTACAATGTGGATACATTCATGTTTGTTTATCCATTTATCACTTTATGGGCTATTATTAATCATGCTGCTATGAACACCTCTGTACAGGTCTTTCATGGACATTGTTTTAGCTGGTCTAGGTCCTTTGTCTTTCCATATAAATTTTTAAATCAGCTGTTATTTCTTGTAAAAAATTTGCAGGATTTTGATTGGATTTCCATTTAATCTAAAGATTAATTTTGAATGGTTTACTATTGAACAATATTAAATTTTTGAAACCAAGAATGTGGATCCATAGGCAGGATATATTTCTCTTTATTTAAGTTATTTCTAATTTCCTTTTGTAATGTTTTGTGGTTCTCTGTATAGATTGTGCATATTTTTCATTAAATTTATTCTAAAGCACATCGTTGTTTCATGCTATTTTATTATAAATGGTATTGTTTTCCAAAATGTTGTCATCTAATTGTTCCTTGCTAGTATATAGAAATACAATTTTGTATAATAACCTAATAACCTGAAATTCTACTACTTTAATTGATTCTAGTAGCTTGGTCATAGGTTCTTACCAGTTTGCCACATACAGGGTTATGTCATCTGTCAATAAGGACAGTTTTACTTCTCACATTGACGCTCATATGCATTTTACTTCTTACATTGGCACTCATATGCCTTTCACTTACTTATTTTCCCCCTTATTATATTGGTTATATACTGCAGTACACTGTTAAATTGCAGTGGTAAGAGTGGACATTCCTGCTTTGTTCCTGCTAGAAAACATTGAGCCTTTCATTATGATTTTAGCTGTCAGTTTTAATCTGGTTGAGGAAATTATCATGAAAAAGTATTGGATTTTGTCAAGTGCTTTTTCTGCATTTATTCAAATGATTGGGTTTCTTTTCTCCTTTATTCTAATATGGCAAATTGCATTGATTTTTCAGAAGTTAAACCAATCTTGTGTTCCCAGGTTAAACCCCATTTGATTGTGATGAATTTTCCTTTGGATATACTGTAGGATTCAATATCCTGTTATTTTGTTAAGGATTTTTATAACTTACATGTTTTGTGTTCTTGAGGGATGTTGGTCTGTCTTTTTCTTGTAGTAGCCATTTTTTCTTTTGCTTTTGCTATTAAGTAATGTAATGACCTTATGAAATGAATTGGATAGTGTTCTTTTATTTTCTGAAAGGGTATGTATAGAATTAATGTTGTTTCTTCTTTGAATACTTAATAAAATATAGCAGGAAAAGCTACCTCTGTCTTGAATTTTAAAGGAAGTTTTAGAATAGTTTCATTTGGGTTGCTATATTAGCATAAAAATTTTTTTATTATACTTTTAATGCTATATGGTCTGTAGTAATATACTTTTATTCATTCCTAGTACTAATAAATAGTACCTTCTCTTTTTCTTTTTTTTTCCTTTTGATTAACATTACTAGAAGCTAGCAATTTCATCACAGTGTTTTAAAAGAGCTAGCATTTGATTTTCTTGATTTTTGTTTGTTTTCCTTAATTTCTGATCTATTATTTCCTTCCTCTTTATTTTGAGTTACATTGGCTATTTCTTGTCTAGCTTCTTTAGGTGAAAATTCAGCATAATGGCTTTATATCTCTTTTTCTAATAAGTCGTTTGATGCTATTAATTTCCCTAAACACTGTTTTAAATGGATCCCAAATTTTGCTCTGTGCTATTTTTATTTTCTTTCAGTTCAAAATATTTTCACATTTCTCTTGATTTCATCTTTCAGTAATTATTTAGAAGTATGCTTAATTTCAAGTTTTTTCTTTTTATTGTTAACAGGTTTTTTATTTTAATTCCATTGTAACCAAGGAGCATTCTTTATGTGATTTTTATATTTTTTAATTTATTGAGCATTTTACAACTCAGCATATGATCTATCCTAGTAAACATAGCATATGCTCTTGAAAATAGTCTTCTTCTGTTACTGAGTGTGATGTTCTATAAACACCAATTAAGGAAAGGTCAGCTGTGTCTTTTCTGACATTTTGTCTAGCTGCTCTGCCACTAAATAAGATAGATGTTAAAATCACAGCTGTAATTGTGGACTTGTCTCTTTCCCTTTTTAGTTCTGTAAATTTTATCCTAATTTATCATGAAGCTCTGTTATTTGGCACACACACTTAAGATTTGTCTTCCTAATGAATTAATCCTTTATGAATATAAAAATGTCTATATGTTGTGTAAATTTTACCTTGAAATATATTTTATCTAATATTGATATAAACATTTCAGCACTTTAATGCTTACGTTTGCATTGTATCCCTTTTCCATTCATTTCTTTCAACCTGCCTGACTTTATGGTTAAACTGTCTCATGTAGACAGTTGAGTATTATTTTATTATCTATTCAGACAGTCTGCCTTTTAATTGGAAATTTTAGTTCATTTAATGTTTGCCCTAATTAATGCATAGTCAGATTTGGGTTTACCATTTTATTTTTCTTGTTTTCTGTTGTCTCCTCTTTTCTGTTTTAAATGTTCCTTTTTTTCTTGCCAACCCTCCCCCCCTTTGAATTATGTTTTTTGAATTTGATTTCAGTTTTCCTTTGACTTTTTGACCATACTTCTTTGCATTGTCTTTAGTAGTTGCCGTGGGGATACCAAAATACACCTTACCTTTTCATAGCTCATCTACAATGAATAATGTACTGTCACACCTTGTGGCTCAGGCAAGTAAGATAGCTAAGGTGTAGGTTATGTAAAACCCAGGGCTCAGGTACAAGACCCAGGGCAGTTGGGAGGGGAACAGCCAAAAATATAAAATATTCATAAAATATTGAAATATGGCAATAATATACCTCCCAAATCAACTCATCTTTCATATTATAGCTGTTATACATAGTGTAATATGAATACCACGAAACCATGATGTACTGTTTCTTTGAACTGTTTTATGGTTTATAAAGCATTCACAGGAAAAAGGCAGACAGGGAAAAAAAGGTTTTGCCTTAAACAAATACTTATCATTTTCAGTGTTATTTTTTTGTTTTCTAAGTATCCATGTATTTGTCTGATTTCAATTTCCTCAGCCTAAAGAACTTTATTTAGAATTTCTTGTATTGTAGGTCTGTTAGCAATTAATTTTCTTTTTTCTTTTTCTTAATCTGCATGTATTTCTATTTTGCCTTCATTCTTGGAAGAAATTTTTTTCATTGTATATATAGAATTAACTGTTCTCATCTTTACTTTCAAAGGTACTTCAGAGATGTTACTCTACTCTCTTTTGGCCTTCCATGGTTACTGATTATAGGTTGTGAATCAGTTTATTTTTCCTCCTGGATTAATATGCTATTTTCATCATACTGTCTTCAAGATTTTCTATTAATGCTAAAATTTCAAGTTTGATTCTGATGCCTTTCATTGAATTTGAGGAAATTACAACCATTATTTCTTCAAAAAGTTTTTCTGTCTCATTCTCTTTATCCACTCTTCCTGATCTTGTTGGGCTGTTTCATCTAATCACATGGGTTGGGTCTCTGAGACTTCTTTTTTCTTAAATTTTTTTCCTTTTTGTTCTTCCTGTATAATTTCTATTGGCCTACCTTCAATAGTCACTATTTTCTTAGTCATTTCTTTTTGACTGTTAAACTTATTAAATGATATTTTACTTAGAAGCTGAACTTTTCAGCTCTAGAATTTCTCTTTTTATATTTTTCCTCAATTTTTTCTAGTAAAATTCTTCTACCTCTTTTAATAAAATTTTCATTATGTAATAATTGGGTTTGCGGGGTGGGGGGGGAGGTTTAGGAAATGTACAGACAGGACTGAAGGTGATCAGGCAGGTAGGCAGGAGGAGAGAAGAGGAAGATACATTTATTTTATTTAGTTGTTCATCTTGGTTGTTTCAACTGACTCTGGGTGACAAACCCTGGTCCTGGGATGTATGTGGACTACACCAGCCAGACTGCTGACTTAAGTGTTAAGCCACCAGAGTGCACCTAAGAGATATTTTAATGCTCTTTGTTGAGGATTGTGACAGCCAATTCAAAATCCTTGTCTTCTTGCTTAAACATCTGGTTCATCTTGAAGTTAAACTTGATAGCTTTTATTTTCTCTTAAACATGTGTTTCATTATCTTCCTTGATATGTCGGGTAGTATTGGATTGTATCTTGGACATGTGAATGCAGCATTGTATAGAGTCTGGATTCTGTTATTTTCCTCTAATCAGTACTGTTTCTTTTTGTCAAAATAGGTAATTTCCTTTGAATTATTGGCCGTATATTTCTGTGAAGTCTTTATTTATACCTTTTGCCCAGTTTTTCTTTGTTACGCTCTTTCTGGTTTTATTAGTGACCTATACAATTTCTTATATAACTTATATGAGAGTATCATATTTTTTATTGCTATCTTGGTTTTCTTTTTTTTCTCCTAGTGCTTGGTCAAATTCTCAGCCAAATTTTACACATTTTTATTTTATGACTTTTGCTTTTTTTCATACTTAGAAAGACTTGCCCAGTTGAAGAGTATATACATATTCATCTGTTATTTTAGTAATTTTAGGATGTTACTTTTGCTTTCAAATATTCAGTCTACCCGTATTTTTTGTTTTATCATAAAATATACGGTAAAGATGCAACTTTTCCCCAAATGCCAGTGTAGTCAGTTAGTTTTTCCAGCTCCTTTATTGAAAAAAGCATATCCTTTCCCTGTTGATTTGAAATACATTTATGATCTTCTAAAATGTTACAACTATTTGGGTCTGTTTCAGAATTTTGTGTTTTTTCAAAATTGATATGTATATGTTTTTTTACCATATCATACCATTATAATTTTTATAGCTTTTTAATTTATAGCATACTATATTTTTATATCTAGACAGCAAAGTATTCTTATTTCATGATATCCCTAGCTGTTTATCAGTATTCTCTCAGATTAATTTTAGAACTTATTCCAATTATCTGTATCTATCTTTATTACAAACCACCTCCAAAAGCACAATCATTTTATTTGTTCGCAATCTATGTGTCAGGTACTCAGGCAGGATCGACTGGGCAATGTTGTTCCATATGATATTGATCAGTGTCATTTGGTGATATTCACCTGAGTTGATCTAGTCTGAAAGGTTCAAGAAAGCTTCACTCACTTATCAGGCAGCTTTAGAGAGAATGACTTGAAAGTTGGAGTCATCTGTGCATTCGTCTTTATGTAGCCTCAGGGACTTTCTACCTGGTTTTTCCAGCATAGTAGTTGGATTTTTTTACCCGGTGACTGGAGACCCTGTGAGCAAGTGTATAAGGTAAGAAGTAGAAACTCTCAGTATCTGAAGATCTGGGCTTAGAAACTGGTGCACCGTCACTTTTTTGTCAGAGTCATAGAGCCTCCATGGAGACTTTGGGGAGAAGATATACATCGTGCTCTCAGTGGTAAGGAGGGTATAAGCTAGTGTATAATTATGGCCATCTTTGAATCTGCCACAAAATTATTTTAGCGATTTTTGCAAAAATTTTGTCGAAATGTTCATTGTAATTTTTGCAAATTATGAAATTATAATTTACCTCCTAGTAATATTTTCCCACCTATGACTGTGTAAGATCAACTGAAAATTTAGGGCTGAAAACAATATATGTTCATGAATACTGCTACCTGGTGAGGGCTCATTGAGATAACTAGTCTCTGGTCCATTTGGTGTCAGCCTGCACAGCTTCAAGGCTCGAAGCTCTAATCATCCTAAGTCTTCCTTACAAACATAAATGTCGCCAAAGCTGGGAAGGTTCACACAATTGAGGCTGAAATAGCTTGAGCCCCTCAAGTGTCTCTATCACTGCATGGTTACTTCAGTATGGTAGCTACAGGATAGCCTGACTTCTGAGACATGGTAGCTCAGCACCCAAATGTTGAGAAGTGCTGAGAAGTGCTGTTTGATTGGTTTGTTTAGGAGAATTTTACCACTTAGAAACAATGCTATTTGTTACAAGACTGTTAGATTCAGTGGAAGGGAAGGAAAGGAAGATAGTTTTCATTTCTTTGTGAGAGGAATGGTGAGGTTTTGAAGAGCTTGTGGAACTGATAATATTATGATGGGCCTTTTTGGAAAATATAGTTGGCTATATTCTTCTCTTTCAGGAATATTGGTTATTCAAGTTCTCTTGTGTTTTTTATTTATCTGTATGTAGCCATTGCCTGTCTATCCTCATCCTTTATTAGATTTATTCCTGTGCATAACTAGATCACCGAAGACCTTTATCCCACGTGAGTATTTTTTTTTTTCATCTTCAGCATGGTTTTTACATTGAAAAAAACCTTTGTCTGTACAAAGCAGAGTAGTAGAACATTTATAATGTTATTAAATTTATTTTGTCTTCACTGCCTGGTATGCTAACTCTTTATAGAGAACTTTTACATACTCGTTTATATATATTTCCTACCTGTTTCTTGTGTTTAAAAATGTGTGAGAATGACAAGGATGTAACCTTGTTTTCTGGAAGTATAGCATTTTCCTTAAGTTAGTCACCATTCAGATTATGTGCTGTGTGCCTTTTGACTTTGTCTTGACTTTGAATCTTTTTGAGGGTCACTGTATGCTTTACCCTTTTTCCTGAACTTTGGATTTTTTTTTTTTTTTTGAGCATTTTTAATGACAGAAACAAAACATCTAAAACCGCAGTTTCTTGAGAAACCATTTGTTCTTGCCTGTTTACCTCTCATCAAACTTGACCTTGGCCTCTCTTCAAGCCTTGCATTTAAGAGCAGGGTCTCTGAAGACATCCTTATTGACGAGTCTTGTCCAAGGGGATATCCACTGAGTACTTTGTGGGCACCAGGTGGTTGTAGTTACAAATTTTCATGAAAGACTTGATCTTTGACCTCTGGACGATTTTCTTCTTACCATTGGCAACTGTCACTTTGCAAGGATAGCAGTCAATTCCAGCCACCAGCGCACGGCTGTAGGGGTGGTCTGAGGTGCCGTCTCTGATGTTCTTCACAATGACCGCTCTGCGTCCGGAGTCGGGTCCGGCCAGAACCAGCACCACCCTTCCTGAGTTTCATGAACTTGCCCATGTCAACAGCAACCATGCTAGCCTAGAGCAGAAAAGTGGAATTCTTTCAGTCCTAAAAATCCAACGAAGGGAATTTTTTAATGTGTATTTATTTACACATGAAATAATAATGGTTTTGGAAATATGCTTTAGATTTATGTTTTTATCTGGTTCTAACATTCGTGTCAAGTTAATGTCAATGATGAGTTTTTAAAACCAAGTTTTTTATATATATTTTTGAAAATAGGCAAAAATCTTCTTGAATTTAACAGGTTTACAGGTCAGTTTAGACTGAAGTTGCAGAGGAGATTGTTTTAAGATTAATTACCTGTCATTTTGTATACTCTCATTCTATTTCTATTATTGATTATATTGCTACTTAACACCTCAGAATTTCTTTTCAACTTGAGATTCCCAGTTGTCTAGTGATGAATATTTCCTACCTGGTGTTCACTTCATTACATTGTTCACCAGACTTATATTCTCTTAAGAGCAGGTAGGGATTTTGAGATACGGTCTTGTACTAGAAGCACATGTAAAGATGCTTTTCTAGCCCCTTTTCAGTTAAATCTTGGCAGTTTCCTTCTGTGGTTTCCTTCTCCTGGGATTTATGTGACCCAATAACAAATTAGTATGATAAATAATCATTTTTATTTCTATCAGAATGGAGCCAGTAATGGAAGTTATCTTTATTAGATGTCATAAGTAGTAATTTTCAGATAGACTTTGCTTGTTTTTGACAAACTTGACATTATTCCTCCTTGACTTAGGTGATTTTTTTCATTCTTCCTCAGATAAAAATGACAGCAAGCAGAGCAAGACTCTGAAGTAGAGATTCAAGATCCATGTGAAAATAATTCACAGTTTCATAGTTATTTACTAGGAGGTTTCTTTTATTCAAGATCCATGTGAAAATAATTCATAGTTTCGTAGTTATTTACTAGGAGGTTTCTTTTACGTGTAGGTTCAGAAAAGCCTTTCTTTTCCCCTGGGATGGTATTTGGATATAAGTAGCAAAAAAAAAAAAAAAAAAAAAGAAAGAAAAGAAACAACAATTTGATGCTATCCTAGTTCTAACTATGTTCTATGTTTTTCTTTCTTCTGGCCATTTTCCCTGAACTCCCACTGCTAAAACTGTTGCACCATTGAATTGTACTTTATTTATGCTTTGACTTAGTATGACTTCTGTTCTTCCATTCAGGTGATATTGTTAGGTAAGTAAATAGCCTGGCAGTGGATCATTTTCCTGTTTTCAACCACATTCTACAGGACTGTCTCTGATTGCTACCTTGAATCTTTACCTTGGCTCAAGGTTTCCTTAGCTGACAGGAAAAGAAACAAGCACCCAGTACTGTCTTCAAATTCATATCCCAAAGGAGGATTATAAATCCTCCTGCCGTGTAATATATACCTGAAATACTAGCTGGGGTGTAACCAGTGGCTTCTCTATAATGGCTAATGAGCTCTGACTGAAGCAAATGTACCCCTCTTTACCTGAGATTTTATGGTTTGTAATTATATCGACCTATATATCGAACTCAGTAATACACAGTCTTTAAATTGACATGTGATCCAAAGGCTTGTATTCTTCAGCTCAAACCTTGGGGTGGTGTTTTATCTCCTTCCCTCCAGCTAACTGTCTTTTCAAGTGGTGAAAATTTGAATTACTCTTTAAAGGGTTGCTGGTAAAAAAATAAATTAGGGAAACAAATAAGGTCTCAATCCGACACACCCTTGCAGTTATTTGAACAACTAAAACACCTAGCCCTATTCTTTCTTTTTCTTTTTCTTTCTTTTTTTTTTTTTTTTTAAATAAAGGTATAAGCAGGCAAGAAGAGAGAGGAGGAAGAACTTTGCACACTGTTTTTTTGTGTTTACTTTTCAAAAACCCATGACTTGATTCTAATATGCTAAATTTGATGATAACCACCTTAAAAAATGTGATGAAAAGACAAACTATGAAGAAATGGTAAGACATTAAGTAATGTTTATCAGAAAAACATTGGTTGAAAAATAAATAAGTTTAGAATATAGAACAAAGTATGAAAAATTAATTCATGGTTTATAATGTTATAAACTAATACTTCATCGAATACATTTAAGAATTTCCAAATGAATTAGAATTAAACAAAACACTAATGTTAAAAGAAAAAATGAGAGAAAGAAATGATCATTTTTCTGCATGTCTTTAAGATTAAGATTTATTAAAGACTGGCTTAAAATATTTTTCCGTTTTATATTGATATAACCTCTCTATCTATCTTGTGGTCACTTTTAATATTACATATCTTTTCCCACCTCTTTCTTCCAAGTTATTTTTATTTTTGAATTTAAGAAGTATGACTTTTGTAGTTGGATCTTGCTTTTTAAAAATTTAGTCAATCTTTGCCTTTTGATTCAAGTGATTAGCCCATTCACATTTAGTGTAATATGATTAAGCTTACATTTGCCATTTTGTTATTTGTTTTATATATATCTTGTTTCTTATTTCCTCATTTTTTCCTGTATTAAATTTATATTTCAAAATTGCATTTGTTTTTTAGTTTATCATTTTAACTTATCATTTTTTATTATCTTGTGTAATCTAGGGATTACAGTATGCATTTTAACTTCTGAACTCTAATTCAAATTAAATTAGTAAATCTTAACTTTGGTAAAATACAATAACTTTGCCCTCCAGTGTAACTCAATCCCTTCCTTTCTATGCTCTTGTCATATATATTACATCTGTATGTAGTAAAAGCCCTATGATATAGTCTGTTTATCCATGTATATATATGCCATGACTAGTTCTTCATGTCTAATGGATTTGAGTTATCTCTGATGTAATTTCTTTTGATTAAGAAAGTTTAAAGCAAATTTCTGGCAACAAATTCTTTCAGTCGTTATTTAGTTTGGAATGTTTTCATTTTACCATTATTTTTGAAGGTTAAGGTCTTTTCTGGCAGGGTATAGATTTTTTTTCCACCACCAGTGGAATTTCACTGCTTTCAGCAGTCATTGCTTATATTCTTTTTCTCATTAATTTCAAGAGTTTCTCTTTGTCTTACACTTGCTCTGTGTTTAACTTTGAAGTATCTAAGTGCAAACCTCTCAATGTCTAGCCTACTTGGAATTTTGTAAGCTTTTTCAATTATAGGTTGTATTTCTTTTAAGTTCACTGATTCTTCTGCTTACCTCAAATCTGCTATTGAGCCAATCCCGTGAATTTTTCATTTTTAATATTGTACTTTTCAATTCAAGAATTGATTTGGTTCTTTGTAGCTTCTATTTCTATATGAGATTCCCTGTTTAGTCAATTACCCTATTTCGCTTTAATTCTTTGAATGTAGTTACAATAAAGGCATCCATCTCATTTAATGTCTATGATATGCTCTGAGAAATGAATGCATCATTAGGCAATTTCATTGTTGTGTGAATGTCATAAAGTGTACATAAACCTGAGCTATATGGTTTTAGCCTTTTGGGACCACTTTCGTATATGTGATTCCTCATTGTCTGAAACATTGTTAAGTGATGTACTACTGTAGCTGCCTTTTAAAAAAAGTTAATTTAATACTTATTTGAGGCAACTTCATTTTACGAAATAAAATAAGTCTGTACTCTGGTGGATAGAGGTTTGGCCATAGTCCTCATACATCTCAAGATCCTGAGCTCCCGTCCTAGGACTAACTCTCTAAGTGTCAGGACTTATCTTAAATAAGATAAAGTGCTGCTTCTTCTTTCTTCCTTCTTCCTGCCTGTCTCTGCTCACCTTCATTCCTGCTTGTACCTTCCCTAAAAAAAAAATAGAGACAAACCTATGTGTGCAGGTTCTTTCTTCCTGACATACGTGACAATATACCCTAACCACCATCAAATTACCACAAGTTCTTCACCATTGTTCATTGGCCTTCACCACCACTTGCCCCCACTCCTTGCCCTGTTCCCTGCTGGTAACCTCATTTCTACTACTAATATCTAACAGATGGTTGTTGTTAGTATGTTCTGCTTTTGTCTCTTTTTCTTCCACATATGATTGATCGATCTGACTTATTTCACTTAGTATAATGCCCTCGAGTTGCATCCATATTTTTGCAAATGACTGGATTTCATCTTTTCTAAGGGCTGTGTGGTATGTCTATATATACTGCATCTTTATCCATTCATCTGATGTTAGACACAGGTAAATTCCAATTGTAAATAATGCTACAGTAAACATGGGAATGCATATATCTCTGTGAATTAGTGTTGTAGTGTCTTTTGGGTAAATATCAAGAAACGGGATGATGGGATCATACGGGATTTCCATTTTCAATATTTTGAGGCATCTTCATTTTCATTGGTTGCACCAATTTGCACTCCCACCAATAGTGTGAAAGTGTTTCATTTTTGAATAATAGCCAGTCTCACAAGTATAAGGTGATATGTCATTGTTTTGATTTGTTTTTCTCTAATAAGTGACGAAGAAAATCTTTTCATAGGTCTATTGACTGCCTTTGGAGAAATGTTTATCAAATTCTGCCAATTTTTTTATTGTATTGTATTTTTGTTATTGAGTCTTACGAATTCTTCATATATTTTGGATATTAAGCCCTTGTTAGCTGCTTTTGAAGTCCTTTTCTGAAACAATTTTTATTGACTGCTTTTTCCACTGGGTATGGGTCACATTTTCCTGTTTCTTTGTATGTCTTGTAATTTTTTTGTAAAATTTGGACATATTTGATAATAATCTAACAACTCTGGACCTGATTCCACACCTACCGCTTTCTTCCCAGTCCTTTCTGAAAGTTGTCATTATCATTATGTATGTTGTTATATGTAAGTAACTTGACTCTGCTGAATCTTTCTCCCATGTGAGGTACGGCCACTCAAGTCTCTGCTCAGCTGGATTTTATTTTTATTGTTATTTTAACTTTTGACCTGGCCTTCTTGTTTGTCCCCCTTGTGTGTGCTTAGTAGATGTGAAGTCATTCAGTGATTGGTTAAAGATTGTGCTCAAACATCTGGAACCACTAAAGTTCTACCCTTTACTTTATGTGTGTCAGGGAGCTTATCTAGTTCTTAAGTATGCCCAAGGTGCTCATTTCTGCTGAGCCCTTCACTTCTTCCCTTCACTTGTGGGAAGCCATCCAGTCAACGACAGATAGAGACATCTGATCAGCTCTAAACATATATGCAGCCTTCAGTTAGCCAGGGATATGTGAAGAGCTGATAGCATCTGTGATTCTTATTTCCAGAGTCTCATTAAATTTCTGGTTTACTTTTACTCTGCCCCTTCTACTCAACTGGGACAGCCTCAGATGGTAACTATAGGTGTTCTCTGTTTTTTACCAGTTGCTTTTAATGCTTTTAGTCTCAGTGGGTATGAAGTTTTCACCTGTTACTTCACATTATATCAGCAATATTAGATAGTGAAGTTGATGGTTTTCATGGCCCGCTGTGCCCGTTTGTAACTACTGCATGAATTATGCTTCATTGGGAGCTAGGGGATGGTTAAGGAACAACCCCAATGCCACTAATGGTTAAACTGCAAAAAAGTTCCACAATTTTTCATAAATATACACTTTTAAATATGTCATTGGTTATTTTCTGGAGCCCTGAAATAGATATTCTGGACACTTTTATCCAATTTCAGGGGGAGGAGGGCACATTTGCTGACCTCTTCAGTTTGCCACAGCTAGAAGTCCTTCCTCTACTGTATTTGTAACATTTTTGGTTTTGATTATTTTTAAAAGACTAATTAAAAGCCTGAAGCACAACTTTATATTAGAGCTGCTTCAGCATTTTGTTTCACAATGGAAGAAGTTAGGAGATGTTGATTAGATTAGGATGGGACTGTAATTCTGCTAAAATTCTGCTGACAGCTCTCTCCTGTGGAATGCATCTTGGGAGCATATTCCTGTGCAATGATGAAGAAAATATTTGTTTTTAAGCAAGCAAATTCCTTTGGAATTCTACCAAAACATAAGAAAAATATTATGCATACTCCTCTCTACAGAATGAATTAGTAGCACAAGAATAAGATTGATAAAAATCCATTGGGCTGGTATAGATGTATAATATGAAAATATGGAAAGAATTGCCCTCTTTATCTTTAAAAATTACACATTATACAGATTTTGATTTAAAATTATTTTTATGCTCAAAAATTCAGGAAGTTCAACTTTTAAAAAAGCCCTTTTAGTTCTATAACACACATGCAGAAACATGCACAAAATTAAATATACAGCTCAATGATAGGTCACAATGTACACACCTCTATAGCCACCTTCTAGGTGTTTAATGGGACATTTCCAGCACCCAAAACTCCCATGTGCCCTACCCATCATTTTCTCCAACCCCAGAGATAACCACTGTCCTAACATTAATGGTAACTACTTCCCTTCTTACTAGTTTCTGTCTACTAAATATGCATCTCTAAACATTAGGATTAAAAAAAAATTTTTTTTAAGGGAGGAAGAGAGGAGAAAGAAATATTTTTATTTATGCAGTCCAATTTGGATTTTCACCCTGGCCCCAGGTTGCAAACCCGAGTTCTTGTACTTTACGTGGTCAACAAGCCAGTGCCTCGGGGTGTGCATCATTATGGTTTTAATTTTCATTTCCAAGTAACCAATGTGGTTAAGCTTCCTTTTCATGTTTATCACCATTTGCATAATCTTTTGTAAAATTACCTAGTCAAGCCTTTTTAAGAAATTGACTTGTGGGGGCATACCATGGTGGCCTAGTGAATAGGATTGCCAAACCTGGTTCACAAACATCCCAAGGACCCAGATTTGAGACCCAGGGCCAGAGAGAACAACCAGTATGAACACCTAAATAAAATAAGATGTGTCTTTCTCCTCGCCCTTCCTGCTGACCTGTCTTACTTGCATTCATTCTTGCCTCCATCTTTCCTTTAATTTTTTTTGTGTGTGTGTGTGTGTGGCGGGGAACGGGGCCGAGTATTCTGTATTTGAATAAGACTCCTCTGTTCCTTAGATGTATTTTGCAAGCATCTTCTCTGTGACTTGTATTTTCACTCTTAAGGTACGGAGATGAAAAGAAGTTCTTAATTTCTGAAGTAAACAAATGTATTCATTTTTCCCTTATAATAGTGCTTTTTATGTCCTATTGACAAAACCTTTTCCTGTCCTGGTATCATGAAGTTATTTTTCTACATGTTATCTTCTAAAAACTGTATGATTTGCTTTTTTACATTTATATATACAGTCCACCTGGAATTCATTTTTGTGTATAGTGTGAAGTACTGTTGAAAATCACTGTTCTTCCATATAGATATCCAGTTGTTCCAGTCCCATACATTGAAAAAATATTGTGTCTGTCAGGGTCCAGCTAGGATAAAGAAAACCATACCAGTTAAACTATTTAACTTGAAAAAGATGTAATAATTTGCTGTAAAGTTATCAACTAGGGAACAAAAGACAGGAAAAGAATACAGGATCATAGAAGCAGCTACCAATCTCTATGACTGGAGGAAAAAGGTAAGAGTTAGAAGAAGACTTAGAATCCTATGCAGCAGAAATTCAAATGCATAAGGAGGGGGATACTAGCTCATTTATGCTGTTATCTGGGAGTAAGAAGTGAGGTCCTTTCTTCGACTATTAGAAAAACTGAAAACCGACTTTAGCTGCAGCTATAGGAAGGCTGGGAGGGAAGAAATATCATAGGATAACACAGACATAGGAGAGACAATTAGGGAACCCATATCTAATAGAACAATTTTTCCCACCTTCTTCAACACTGTCTTATCTGTCCTTGGCATATTTGCATTTCCATTAAAGCTTTGGAACTAATTTGCCTAGACCTACAATGAGAAAACTTTTGGAGGTCTGAATTGAAATTTTATTGAATCTATAAATCAATGTGGGGAGAGTTGAAATTTTTACAATAGTGAGTTTTCTAATCCATGAATATAGTATATCTCTCCATTTATGTCCTTAATTTTTCTCAGAATGCTTTTTACTCTTTTTCTGTGGAAGTCTTATGTAATTTTTATTAGCTTTAATCTCAGGTATTAGATTTTTTTATTTAATATTTAAATTTTTCATTTTATTTTGAAGTTTTCTGAACATACATTTTCTTAGCTTTTTAATAAATAGATCCCTTTATGTCCCCCATTTAATCCCATATGTCCCCCAATAATTCAGTAATTATCAAAAATTGCTTCAACAGTCCTTATTGCTGAGGCATTTAAAACAAATCTCAATCTCACATCATTTCATCTTTATCTATTTAAGTATCATTTCTAGAAGATGTGGACATTTATAACCATAGTACCAAACCATATTCAAATTTTTCTGATGTGAACTTTCTGTTTCTAAATTCATTATGATTTTTGACAACTGCAAAAGCACCAGGTTACAAACCTATCATGTGAATAAAACTGTCCTTTTCTTTCGTTTGCTGTCTTTGATGTTTATAGGCCTAATATGCAAAAAATAAATAAGGTATTCATCATTTTTAAATCTTTGTTTTTTAGTGTTCCTATATCTGAACACATCTTTGAGGATGTCACTAGTGGGATTAAAAGCAAGATTTAGGTATCTTTTGTAACCTCTTACTGCCCAAAGTTGTTAAAATGCAAGGAGATACAGTTGTGAGTTATTTTCCTTTGTGCAGGCTTTGGCTTTGTACAGAAACCTTTTCTTCATTACAATTGGTTTTCTTCCCTATACAATATTCATAGGTTTGTTTTCAGAAGAGCACTGTGGCTAGTGGGCCATGAAAACTTTCTAGCTGTGTCATATTCATCCTCTAACATGAGAAAATTCCCATTGAAAAGATAGTATGGTGAATTTCCTTCAGGCAGACCAGACTCTGGCACAGAGACATTTAACAGTGACTGAGGAAATAAATATGGTGGCTTGATATTGTATGACTTGCCTGTACCTTATTCACCCTCTCTTACCAGTACTCCTAGGTGTCTCAGGTGTCTCACTACAGATCAGAATAGTCCAGTGCTGTCTCAAACTCTGGGATCACTAATACTAATACTTATAAACAGAATTAAAGGATGTTTATATTTAACTTTTTCAGTTAAATGTAGATGCTTTGCTTCTTCTGATCAATAGTGTTATGTTAGAAAGATATGAGAAAAATAACTATTTTACCTCTTTAACTTTCGTAAGACCTTTTCCCCTTGTAATACTAAATTAACAAATTTATAGATTATTTTATAAGTATCTTAAAAAAAGGAAAAATATCTCTTTAATATGTATAGAACTCAGCAAATACCAGACTAATAGACTAGTTCAGCAAATACCAAATTTGGATAAACATTAGAAAAAAAAACCCCTCCAACATCAGAAAATCCAAACTGATGGAAAAAATTATTTAAATATGAAGATGAGAGTGCTTTTTTATGTGTTTTTGGGTGGAGGCTGGAAGACTTAAAGTCTGTCCTATATCATGTGCAACTCTGTAAATTATGTCAGTGTATACATGAGCTATATATAGCCTATAAAAATTCTGGTTCCAAAGACCAGAGAGACATAAATTCCTTATTCCTTAACCTATAGTGTCCTTGAACATAACAATGGTATAAATAAGATACGTTTTCTAGGTTGTTAGAAATTTTGTCTTATAGGTTGCTATTGTTTTCTCAAGTTGACTTAACCTAAATACAAATGAAAATAGCTTTTAAGGAAATGAATTTCAAAGTGAATGTGAAGGCAAGGATCTAAATATTTATAGTCTAGGGAGTTCTATTACTGAGTTATGCACTTTATTGGTACTATTGACATAGTTATTGTATGTAGAGCAAAAAATAGAGGATTGCTGATTTACAAGTTAATATGACTAGAATTAAAAGAACCTGATTTTCTTAATCTAAGTATTCTCGTTATAAATTATTTATTTACTTTGAACAGTTAAAACCTTGTATCAGAAGCATGAACTTTAAAGTTGCTAAAACATTTGGGAAAATACTCTTCAAAATGAATGAGAAGCATATAATTTCTTGGAGATTTTTGCTGACCAGTTATACTAATTTAAAGATGTTTTAAGGTTAACATTCTAGTACCTGGAAAGGCAGCTCCCTACCCCAAAATAAATTTTATTCCTGTTTCATTCCAGCCCTTCTGCTTGTCGGTCATTTAAGCAGATTTGCATTAATGGTCACAGTGTCCTAGGAATAAAAAATTCTACAATGAAATGACCACACGAGATCTAAAAAGCTTCCTATTTTGGTATTCTCTTTTGACTGTCTCTAAAGAATGACTTGTGGGTTCTTCTGGCTCTTTATAAAACACTTGAACTTATATTCGAAGCTCAGAGAAGGATTGATGTAAGAAAGAATTCTTGGGGTGCCTGGGTGGAGTAGAGGTTTGGTCGGCCACCTTTGGCTATGGGGCAGTTCCTGTACATCCCAAGGACCTGGGTTCACATTCTAGGGCGGGGGAACATCCAAGATGAACAACTGAGTCAAATAACATAAAGAGTGCCTCTTCCTCCTCTTTCTTCCTGACTGCCTTCACCTTTCCTTTAAAAGAAAAAAGAAAAGAGGAATTCTGTTTTTGAAAGAGTGGTTGCAGAATTAAACGAATTTAAATATTAGTAAATAAATGCTTGTTAAATTCTCGTAAAGGTAGTCAGATGAAATGACAGGTTCATTCTATTTAGGGAAGCCAGTGTTCAGCAGAGAAAATAACTGACCAGTAAATGGAAGGATGGCTCCTTTTTTCTGAAATGAGGAAAGTTGCCCTAAATGTTGCTCATTATCTCTACAGCTGGAGCGTCATTAACAGTTGCAATTGGACTGACCAGGGTATTGCAGCAGCAGACATACGAAGAACAGAAAGCTTTTCAGTAACAAAGCAAATAATTGCACACTTATCTATGTGCTGTGGTACTGTGCACGCTGAACTAAAGCATCTGCTACCTCAAGTTAGGAGAGAACAAACTCAGCATGGCGTGAGATTACTGCACTGTCTTTCACATTCATTAGCGTTGCATTGTTAACAGCCGTAAGCATGACTGGCTTTAGCATGCATAATAAAATGCTACTTTGTGAATTTACCTTGAAACAGTACAACCTTGAGCCAGAAGTAGGTTTGTCTTAGAGCAGCTTTACTTACCACAGTAGGATCAAGACCAGTAAGAAATCAGAAGTTGGGAAGATGTATTGCCATATGAGGCCTTTGGAAAGCATATTATGTTAAGTTAAATCAATTTATTTTTCTTCTTTTATTTTTTTTAAGAGAGTAAGGTAGGCAGGCAAGAATGAAAGTAAGTGAACAGACAGAAAGAGAGGAAAAAGAAGCATCTTTTGTTTCATTTTAATTTTTCGTACCTGCCATGGGTTCACAAATTCAGTCCCTTAGGCTTTACATGGTCCACCCCCAGCAGCCGTCTCAGCACCTGAGCCACCAGGGTGCATCAACTTACTGATTTTTTCAAACTAGTGTTTATTGTGCAGGTTAACTATTAGAGATGTTAAAAATATTAAAGTACAGTTTGTCAGCCTCACAGTAATAATTGATTCAGGCAAAAGTCGTTAATGGATACTAAAGGTAGTAGGTCAGAGTTTGATGATGGATAGAATATTTGCACAGTTACAAAAAAAAAAAATCATAGTTTTGTAGTGGAGAAGTTTGACAAATACCTCATTCAAGTTATCAAAGATCACCTAAAATGAGGAAAATTGATATTTTGTGCCTCTTTTTATGTGATGCACTGAAAACATATCACTTGTGTAAAAAATGCATAATCTCAATCTAATCACGAGAAAACACTAGACAAACTCAAACTGAAGAACAATCTAGAAAATAACTGGCATATACTTATACTCTTCAAAAATGGCAGTATGTCACACCCTGGGAGGGCAGCAGTTAAGTCAGTTGCCTGTGAAGGAACACAGGCCACATCCCTCTAGATTCAAGTCCTGGGTTTGGGGGAAAACAACCAGTGTGAACAACTAGATAAAAACAAAATAAAATGCTTCCTCCTCCTCTCTCTTTTTACCTGCCTGCCTGCCTACTCGCCTTCATTCCTGCCTGCACCTTCCCATGAAAAACAAAACAAAACAAAAAAGACAATATGATGAAAGACAAAGAAATACTAACTAACCTTTCTGGATTAAAGAATGCTCCAGAGATAGGACTAAATGCAATGTGTGATCTAAAATTTTCCTTCCTTGCTTCTAGTATCCAGCTATAAAAGTGATATATTTAAATAGAAATAAAAATCTAATAGCCTGAATACAATATTATATTTCATTTATTTCCTGTTTCACTTCTCTAATTTTTAGAGATTTTAAGCAGTATTGTGACTTTTGTTTGGTATTTTAATGCAACAGTCTAGAATGTCTGCTCTCAGCGAAGTTTAATTACATTACAAGCTATTGAAGGTTTTAAAATGATAGTTGTTTGACCAAATGTTTAACTAATGGAAGATTTTTCATGCTGTTTAAAAATACTAGAGTGTACCAGCTAAGAGTTTCCTGTGCATTTAAGAAAGAACGTATAATGATCACGAAGATGAATTTATGAAGAAGTCATGGTGTTCATAACAAAGTTTGATGTGTCTTTTAAACAGGTAGATATTAGAATGCTTTGTTCTCAGGAAGACAATTCAATGAGTATCTAATTTCCTTGTGGACAAGATGAAAAACTGGGTATTGTAGTTAATTAAATAAGTAATTAATTGAATAACCATACCTAAGATCATTGGTTAGATACCTTTCCCAAAGATGGTTTCTAGTGTTGTATACATTACAGAGATCTATTCTCAGTCCTCTTCTGAACTTTTGTAAATTTGATCAGATCATAAAGTGACAGAAGTTGGGAGGGATGGCCAAAGGCTTGACTGAAAGATAATGAAAGATACTGAAAGATAATGATTTGGTAGCTGAGAATATAGTAAAATAAATCGTACAGGAATAAATTCTAGAAGGATAACTAGTCATGGATGATAGGTGAAAGGAAAAACAACTTTGATTAATTCATGGAAATCAATTTACTAATTGACCATATTTATCAAATTTATTAATTTGTTTCTTTTAACTATTTGATTTAATATGTTCCAAAGGGGTCCTCTAAGAAAAGTAGAAACCATATTACTATTTCAAACATAGGGAAATGTAGTACAGGGAATTAGTCATACAGATATTAGAGGGCTAAAAGCTATTAAAGATACTAATAACTATAGGAGGCAGCAACCACGTCAAGAACTGAGAAACAAAAGGGATGAGGTTATTAGAACCTAGCACCTACAGCCCTAGGGCTGGCATTGAACTTCTGGGGAGGGGACACTGTCCAGCTGCTGGTGGTGCTCAAGTTTGTATTACTAAAGATGTTGATTTATAGAGGAAACCAAAATATTTAACTGTGTTCTCTGCTCAATTTACTGTGATAGCACCTAAAGGACATATCTTTATATCTCGATTTTAGTTCTAAATATGAAGCTTAAAATTTAACATGAACTCAGTTGTCTTAATGTTCTATACTCGTCCCCATCTTTAAAATGATCTTACAACTGCTCCTTCTCAGATGTATTGTTAAATGACTTCTTAGAAAGTAAATGCATATAGAAATTTAGAGATTAAAAAGTGAAAACATGATTTGGGTGGGCTAAACATTCTGTTTTATTATAGGTGTGAACTTTTTGTAACTTCTTTAGCACTGAAACCTTAACCATTATATGTGGATTCTATAATAAGTGTTTTAAGATAAACATAATTGTTAATGCTTTGAAATAACGAAGAACTAGGTTTGGAATTGATTTCTCTGTCTTTTTTTCCTCTCCCCCAAATATTGCTTCTTTAGGTCAGTAACAGATCCAAGAGATGGAAAAAGAGTAGCACTCAAAAAGATGCCCAACGTCTTCCAGAATCTGGTCTCTTGCAAAAGGGTCTTCCGGGAATTGAAGATGTTGTGTTTTTTTAAACATGATAATGTAAGTGAAATTTGTGTTTGAGATAAACTATTTCCTAAGCTTGCTTAATTAATAAAGAACAAAAGAGTTTTAAAAAAGCACTTGCAAGTAAAATTTAGACAATTTAGAAATTATTTGCCAAACTCTAAAAAGCAGTAGCCACACCGTTGAGGTTATAGGAGAATATCTGTTGATAGGCTTTCAATTCATACATTTTTATTAAAAGGGACATATACTAAGTTGTCTAAGCCATATTCTTTCAGTACATTGTTTCCTTTTTTCATGTATTCTTTGTCTTTAAGACTCTTAATTTTTGGTATTAGTGGTTTTCAACTCCAAAAACGTAGTGGAATTATTCACATAGCCTATTTCATCCAAGTTTTAATCAGTGATTTAAAATTAAACTATTATTTGTATGATTTGTACAAGGCCTAACCTCCAGTTTAGGAAACACGGAGCCTATTGATCTTCAGATTGACATCTGGATTGTGGTATGCATTCTGCATTTTCAGTCTGAATTTTTTTTTTTTTTTTTTAAATATTTAAGACTATAAGCCATTAAAAACTTAAAAACTACATGGGAAAGAGGCATGCATTTATTTCTAAGGGAAATATGTTAGAAAGAAACCACAATCAAGGTTTTCATTAAGGGATTTGTAAACTCAAGACAAATTAGATCCTTTTTGTGAACAATGAAGAAGCTTAAGTGAATTCTAAGTTTATTGATTGACAGATAAATATCTGTTAATACAAAGCAAATGTTAATATTTAGTTGAGGAACAATATTCAACATAAAAATACATTTTAATGTGTATTCTGAGTGATTTAAGTGGAAATAGTTGGTCCATTATTTTAAATGCTTTCTTTTTATCCTTTAATATCTTAAATCAGAGATGAGGTTAAAGATGTGGAAAAACAGTTTCTCCTCTCTAGAAAAACAGCTCTTACAGTAACATTGTCTTATTTATGACTGTTTAGAGATGTCAGGACTCATAACATAGGTGAATTACACTCACTGTAGTATGAGGGCCTCTCCTCAACCCTATCCTAAATTAAAAGTTTGGCATATATAAAATTTACCTGGAGATGTTAGTATGGGTTTTCAATGTAATGTGAAAAGAAAAACTGTCTCACTTTATGTGTTTAGTACTCAGCCTATATGCTGTAAGCATTTCTTGTGAGTCAGACTGCTCGTTTGCACAGGAATGTTTAGAAGTTGGGTTTCACTTTTAAGAGGGAAAGTGTGAAAGTGCGACATATTTGGTAAAACTAAAATGTCAAACTTATGTTTGAAACTCCTTGTTTTAATGTATTTCATTTTATTGATTACCCCTTTTGAAATCCATTTTCCTTTAACTTTTCTCAAGCTATTGCTGTCACTCGTCAGTTGGATCTGCCTAGCAATGTGTATATTTATTTCACTAACTTTAAAATACCACTTGAGTTTCAATTTTATGACTATTCCTTAAATTCTGGAAGTGATTTAGAATGTCTAACTACTGTTTGCTTATTTCTTTATTTCTCAAATTTCCCTGAGTACGAACCCAGCATCAAAAAGTAGAAAGTATGCACATTGACAGAAGCGCAAATAAAGATATCCGTGGTGAAGAAATATTTTAAAGCTATCATAAGAAATTTGCTTACTAAGGGTTTCTGTGATTCATTATGTCAAGCCTATCTTGACTTCTTTTATAAATGGGGATGGTGTCCTAGGCTGCTATTTGTATGTATTGGTATCTTTGCTCATGACTCATTTCTCTAGACTAAGCTTTAGAGACAGTGTCAGAGTGAGTAGAGCAATAAAAGAAACAAAGTTGAATTTTTGAAAATTATACCTATTAAAACACAGCAACCATTGTTTGGAGCTCACGAGCTCTGTCATAAAAGAGTGCTTATGACTTTTATAGGAATGTTCAAAAGTGAGGCAGACAGTTGGAGATGAAGATGGAATTGGTACCAGTTTTATACATAATGAATTTATGCTATGCTCTGAGATCTATCTCCAAAAGCCTTTCAGGACCAGCATACTGGTATGTGTGGAAGGCCAGGCTAAGAAGCAACTGGTATTTGATGTGAGGCAACAAATGTTTATTAATTGTGTCCTGTGTAGAGTGTAGTACTGTCATATAAAGGATACAAAAAATATTTAAAACATGGTCCTTTCTTTGAGGGGAGTGTACCAAATGTTAACACTTGTTCCTATGTGTCAGGAAGTAGGCTAGATGCCTTACATATGTATCTTAATTTAATCCTTAAAATTGTCAGATAGTGTTTATTTCCACTTCATTGAGGAGGAAACCAAAACTGAGAAGTAATTTGGATGAGGTCACATTGGAGTTTAAATCTGTTTTGCTTCAGAACCCATATTCATTACTTCATAAACATTTATTGTGAATATTCTTTATCCACAAACTACATTAGTTTCTAGGGGTTTCTACCTTCAAGTAGTATAATAGTGTGATAAATACTATGATAACAGTGCTATGAGAGCACTGCCTCCATGGTTAGACATGTTCTGTGCAGAAGCAGAAGCTTGGCAACCAAATCTAGAAGTATATTAGAATCAACAGTAAGTCTTAAAAATGCAAATTTGGGGGTTGAGGTCCCAGTAGCTGTATTTTTTTTTAAGCTTCTCAGGTGAATGCTGACAAGCAGCTACTATAATACTAAGGAGGAGAGAGAAATTATTAATTTAAATACTCAGAGATAGTTTAAACATGAAGAACATAAACCTTAAAATGAGCTTTTTGAGATTAAGATTTGATTGATGCGAAGATGAAAGGAATGTCATGATGAAAGTGGCATTTAGAATGTTTAACCTGGCAGTTGTCTGAAGGTTGGGTTTTAATTTGAATGACTTTTTATGTGTCAGAGGATATATACAAAGTCCTGGGAGGCTTTGGGTTTCCTTTTGAACAAAACCTTCAAAGCCCCTATATTAAAATTAATTGATTTGGGGTCATCTAACTAATTGAAATACATGTACCTTCTTTTCCTTAAAGGATGGGATGGATGTTCATCATCTTAAAGGATAGTTTGGCCTTGATGTAGCAGCTATGGAAACAGAAATAGTTTTAACTTTCTAAAGACAGTCTTGTTTACTAGAGTGCTTAGACAGAATCTGAGCTTTTACATAATCTGGCAAAATACTCTCTACTCCCTCCCCCCATTAATTTGTGTATGTGCGCACACACATATAATTGTCATGTGATCAGCATGGGAAAATGATGATTGAGGGTTTTTTTCAATCTTGTGTTCCTTTGAGAATCTGGTGAATTTTTGTCATGTTAGGCTTTTAGCAATCCTCTAAAGTCCAGCAGAGTCCCCTTAGGGGCCATTGATTCCTGCTAAGAGTATCTGTAATATAAATCAAGGACATTCTCTTGTTTCCTAGGCAATAACACTCAGCACACAGTAGGCGTTCAAGTCAATTTGAAGCCTGAGTGAGTAAATGAAAGTGGCAGAAAAAAGAAATATCAAAATCAGGAATGATAACCTCAGTGATTTCTCAAGTTCATTTTTCCTCATCTTTTTGTTCTGGAGAACTCTAAACAGAGGCGTACAGGACAAAAAAAGAAGGTGGTGGGAGCAAAGCAGGGTCGTTTATTTTCCCGTTTATAGTCTGATCTAACACAAACAAGACCTCTGACTTCATAAATAGGATAAAGCATCATACCAATAAGGGACCAATAGGTCTCTTCTCTGAATGCACATAGCTGCAGACATTATTAATGCTCAGGGTTCTGCTGCTAAGGAATGTGAAAAGACAAAGAATGTAGTAGAGATTACTTTTCAGTGGATTTGTTCTTATTTGTTCTTTGCATAAAATTTGTGGTGTTGAGCAGATTCTTGATGCATTTAAAATAAGTCTCCTGTGTTCGTATATTGGAAAATTCACTGTGGTTAATTCATATATTTTCCCTAAAATGAACTATACAATGTAATCTCAGTCAAAATCCTAGCAAGGATTTTTGTGTATGTATCTGTGGAAATTGACAAACCTTCTAAGGTTTATGGAAATGAAAAAGACTTAAAATATTCAAAACAATCTTGAGGTTGAACAGAATTGGAGATTCACACTAGTAGATATTAAGACACATAAAGCTATAGTAATTGAGGCAGCAGAAAGACAGATTAATGGAGCAGAATAGGGAGTCTGTAAACTAACATATACACATATGTTCACCTGATCTTATAAGAGATGCCATAGTGATTGTGAGGAATGGGTGGTCATTTCAATAAACAGGAATCAATTTAATATTCATAAGAAAAAACTTTATTTCAACACATAAATGAAAATGAATCATAGATTTAAATCTGAAAGACAAAAAAATAAAACTTCTATAGTTAAACATAGGCATATATTTTCATGACTTTGAGATATGTGAGATTACCTAACAGGACAAATAACACCATTGACTATTAAAAAAAATTAAAAAGGGTTATTAAACTGTATACCATTAGCATTAAGAATACCCATCAAAAGTTAATGAATGAGGTACTTCCTGGCAGAGCAGTGGTTAGGTCAATCGCTTCTACAGGAGTGCAAGGCCACATAACCTTTGAGTCCTGGGTCTGGAGGGAAGCAACTAGTGTCAGCAACTAAAATGAAAATAATATAAAGATGCTTCCTCCTCCTCCTCTCTCTTCCCGCCTGCCTGCCTACTCACCTTCATTCCTACACCTTTCCTTTTAAAAAAAAAATAAGTTAAATGAACGAAAAGACAAAACAGACATTAACCATATATACAACAAAAGACTTATTTCCAGAATATCTATTACATGATAAAAAAAAAAAATTCTTAAAGGTAAAGTGCAGGCAGGAATGAAAGCATATAGGCAAGCAGGAAGAGAGAGGAGGAGGAAGCATTATAATTTAGTTGTTCACATCGATTGTAACCCTGACCCCAGGTTGAAACCTAGGCCTTGGGATCTATGTGGGACTGTTCCCAGGTGGACTAGACTGGTAGGCCACCAGAGCACACCTGATTAAAAATTTTTTTAAATAAATATTTACTATTTGAGAAAAACAATTAGAAATATTTTGCTTGATGGTTTTCAGACTGTAAATTCTGTAGATATTCTTTTTCTATAAAGAGCTTCTACACGTCAAGAATTTTTGCCCACCAATAGAAGATTCAATCAAGAATTTCACAAAAGAGGGCAACCACGTGGCTTATAAGCATATGGCGTAGTGCTCAGAATAATTAGTCATCAGAGAAATGTAAATTCAAAACTACATCCATCAGAATGAATAAAATCAAAAAAGATTGACAATATCCAGTATTGGCCAGGGTATGAAGCAACTGAAATTCTTGTACATTGCTGGTGAGAATCTAAATGTGTAAATTCACTTAGGAGAATTGACCATTTTGGGTGTACCCTTGTGTTTCAGGAGGCTTGGGTACGCAACTCCCCAGGGTGATAAGGGCCTGGGGCAACAACAACAGAAACCGACAGTTTCTTTTAAAGCTAAATATATACTTACCCAGTGACCCAGCAGCTCTGTTCCTTGGTAAACTGAAGACAAAGAACTACATAATCCATCATGTACAAGAATGTTTATGGCAGATTTGTTCATAACACCTAGAAATTAGAAACAACCCAAATGTCTGCCAACCGTACTCTAAATAAGTGCATTGTGTTATATTCAGTTTGTTTGTTTTTTCCCTTAAGGAAAGGTGTAGGCAGAAATGAAGGCAAGTAGGCAGGCAGGAAGAAAGAGGAAGAAAAGGAATCTTTCATTTTATTTAATTGTTCACACTGATTGCTTCTGGACTGGGGCTCAAACCCAGGGGTATGTGGCTCCTTTGGAGGTGACTGACCTAACTGCTGCTCACCAGGACATGCCAGTTATATTCCATTCTTATAGTACACATCAAGAAAAAAGATGAACCACTGCCCCATCATTAACCTGGATGAATGTCACTGGCATAACAGTAAGTGAAAAAAAAAAAAAAAAAAAGGGTGCACAGAAGACTTCATTCTTGACGATTCCATTTGTGTAAAGTTCAAGGATAGGCAAAACAAATGTGTAGTGCTGGTAATGAGACAAGTGGTAAACTGAGCAGAAAAGGTTTTGGCTTGAAAAGGCCAGGGGACCTCCTGGAATATTGAAATGTTTGTTTTTATTTATTTTATTTTTAGAAGAAGGTCAGGCAGGAATGAAGGCAGGCAGGCAGCAGGCAGGAGGGAAAGGAGGAAGTAGCAAAATGCTTAATTTCTTGACCTAGATTTTAATATTGGAGTAAAAATTCATCATATGATACAGTTAGTATATGTATAAATCTTTCAGATTATACACTTAGAACTTTAATACTTTATGTTATAGCTCTATGAAAATCATAGTAATAGCAGTCTTTACCTTAAAAGAGCTTATAATAAACAGGAGGAGTGAGAAAGTAGGGAGTGGGTTTTTCCTTTACTAAAGAAGGGATTTGACTGCATTCTGTGAGTTAAATTTCTAGTCATTGTGTTTAGAATTGAGGTTATTCAGTAGCAGTTGTGTATTAATAAAGGACTAAAAAATAAAACTAGGCCATTTACTCATTACGTAATCAATTTGAAGTGAGTCTTTTGGAGGTTAAAATTCTAAAAAGCAGCTACCATACATTTAATTTTTAAAAGGTCTGAGAAAGATGATGGCTTTAGCTCATTTTTTAATTAGACAAGTTTGTTTACTTTTTTGTATTTGAGATTCTTTAAAGACAGATATTTTGGGACACTTTGACTCTTTACAAGTGGGATTTTACAAGTGTCCTATTTAAATCATAAAGCTAATCTCAACATTTTATTCCCAGAAATAATAGTTGGAATTATAGAGGGACTCTGGCTATTTAACTAGGTAGTCATGCATAAAGTCTGGAGTTTCAAACTCTGTTACTCTTCCTTTCCACATGCTCATTCACATCTTTTCTGAGATTATTGGATCATTTCCACTGGTCTAAGTACTGTTTTAGCCACCTAGAAACACTGCAGAATGCTACCATCTGATAAACATTTGACATAGAAAGAACAGGAATATAAAATAACAGGTGTTTTTAAAATTCCAAACAGTTTAAAGTACTGTACCTTTGAAGCTAACAATCACAGTTAAATGCTTTAATGCAAATGTCTAATCATGTTTTATATGGCTTTTCTACAAAAAGCCTCATCAAATTTGAAGTAAGGAAGTCTCGTTCTTTATCAAGGCTTAAAATGTATGGTTGTCACTTTCCTCTAGATAACCTGTAATTATAGCAGATAGATTTGAATTGTAAAATGGATTTTCTGATGGACACTGTCACTCATTACGTTCTGTTTTCCCCCAAGACAGGATGTATGTTTTTCAGATGCAGAGTTTAAAGTCCAAAAGATGTCAAGTAAAACACTAATTTCTAACTGCATCCTCAGTCATCAAATATTCACGTTAAAATTTGTTTCTATCACAGTGCACCCTGGTGGAGCAGCAGTTAGGTCAGTCGCTTCCAAAGGTGCACAGGCCACATACCCCTGGGTTCAAGTCCCAGGTCCAGGGGGAAACAGCTAGTGTGAGCAACTAAATAAAAGCTAAATAAAAATAAATAAAATGCTTCTTCCCCTCCCCCCACTTCCTATCTGTCTGCCTACTCACCTTCATTCCTGCCTGAACCTTTCCTTTAAAAGAAATTGTTCTGTCTCATAATGGGAAGTGAATTTACGTGAATTTGTGACACTGGCTAATTATAGGTTTTTTAAAATATAAAAATGAAATTTCTTTCATATGGTAAAAATAGTTCTTAAAAGAAACTGGAAAATCTGTTATTTTCCATTTGTAACAATTCAAAATTAATTCAGAAAGAACAGATTTTTTTGTAAAACATAAACTATTTTAGAACCTTTATGTATAACTGGCTTTAAAGTAAGTGAAGACATTTTCATTATAGGCAGTTACAGTTTAAAATTTTAACATTAAAAATCCTTTACTAAAGAATAATCTTTAAAAGGAATAAGGTGTCTTCCATGAGTTAGTTGCAAGAGAAATATAAAGAGATGGGGAAGAAAATATAGATTTAAAACTTAAAAGACATAAATCAATCATAATATGTAAATAGTACTTAGCTCCTGAGTTAGACTAACCATTTTTTTTATTAAATGAGAAAACTGAAAGTTTGCATACTGTGTATTTGCTATTATACACATTAAATTTTTAGATTTGATCATTTTCTTAAAGGTTTTTTTTGTTCGAGATGTAACTGTCTGAAATAAGTCAAGTATTTGTTTCAAAATTATATAACAAGAGTTGAAATCATAGATAATATATATATATATATTATATATGTGGCCATGTATAGATAATGAGTAAGGCCAGGTGTTGATTACATGAATATTCTTTATTCTATTCTGCCTGCTTTTATATGTCTGAAATTCTCCATAATAAAAAACGTATTTTCTTAAAGAGTATGTTAAAAGTCAGAAACTTTGAACAGGTACGACACAGTTTATTTCCTGTTAAACAATTCTTACATATTCTTTGAGCCTTTCTCAGAGCCTTTTTCATTAGCAAGATAGGTTCAAATTCTTAGATGTGACATCACTGATGGGACTTAACAGAGTAGCTGGACAGCTGGTAGGTGAAATAAACAATTTTGTGTTTCAGTGGCAGAAGTTGCATTGGTAGTATATACTACTTTTATATAAAGAACTTGAATTTTAGATGCTTTAAAGCCTTCCCCTAGCCCCCCACCCACTCTAGTGACTTCTCTTTTTGAAATTGGAATAAAATCCAAATGCTTAACATAACTTAAAGAGATTTTATGTGATATATTCCCTGCCTTCCTCTTTTATTTTATTCTAGTCTATTTTGCTCCCACCCACCATGTTCCATAAGAACTGGCTCTTCTGTTTCTAGAATCTGCCTGATTCTTTTTTTATTTCAATGCCTTTAAATTGCCTGCTCATTGCCTGACCAACTCCTGTTCAGCCTTTAACTCTTAGAGTAGTGTACTTTGGAAGAGCTTTCTCTCCCCATTCCTCTTTTTTTTTTTCCACCTTTATAACACTAGATGTCATAATTAAATGTTTGTGTGATTGTTTTTTTAATGCCTTCCTCTCTGCTAGTCATAAAAAGCAGAGGTGATAATCACTTTCGTTTATCATTATAACTCAAGAGCCTGCCACAATGCATATCAGGTAGAATGCACTTAATAAATAGTTGTATATTATTGTTGTTTTAAGAATGAAAGTAGACAGGCTGGAAGGAAGCAGGAGCAGTCAGAAGCACTTATTTATTTATTTATTCCTCCCAGGTCCTGGTCTTGGCTGTAAACCCAGGTTCTTGGGCTGTATGTGGTCACTGCACCAGTAAATAGTTTTTGAATGAAGAAATAAAGAAATGAATAGGAGATATGGCTGTTCCCCGTCCTCTTAAAGCAACACTAATTCAAACAGGGGATTTGTTTCCAATACTCTCTTTTATGCAGGGGTTCTGGAAGCATACAGTATAACCCAGTTACTGCTCTCATTTAGTTTAGGGAGAATGTCTTTTTTTTTTTTTTTTTTTTTTTTTTTTTTTTTAAAGAAAAGGTACAGGCAGGAAAAAATGGCAGTAGGCAGGCAGGCAGGCATGAAGAGAGAAGAAGCGCTTTATTTATTTTATTTAGTTGTTCATCTTTATTTTCACCCCCAACCCCTGTTCTTGAGCCAGGGACATTGGGATGTATGTGGACTACACCTGGTAGACTAAACCACTAGGCCACCCGGACTAACTGATAGACTGTCTTAAATAGTAAGTTTACAAACCCATCTTAAATATTTAGATGTATATTTCTTAACTGGTAAATTTACATAAGCTCATTGGGCAATTATAAATAAGCCTTAAATTTTTAAACAGTTAATAGCATTTACTTGCATTTATGTCTTATTTTGTTCCATTTTTAAAAGTTCTCTAAATATGACTTTTTTTTTCCTTTTCTCAGGTACTCTCTGCCCTTGACATACTCCAACCTCCACACATTGACTATTTTGAAGAAATGTATCCTAACCAGGGAATCTGAAAAGAAGGGGACAATTTTTTATTAATTTGTTTTTTGGGGTTTTTATGACTTGAATTATATTAAATCTCATCCTTGCAGAAGTGATTGAGTACCTGGAACCAGGTAATTTTGAAATACCAAGTATCTCACAGAGTTCAGTTATCAATATATCCTTAGTGGTGATACTATAAAACAGAACTTCCAAACAGGTATGGTAGGTACCGTCCCCACTTTGTGGATGAAACCAGTGAGGCAGCTCTGATTAGTAGAACTCAATAAAGTACCCTTGTTACTATATGACAACTGCCTCTCAGTCAAGAGGATAATACTGCCCTTTCTTCTACCACTTGGGGTAAGAAGAAATTAAAGAACTAATGTAAATTAAAGTCTCGAATTCCTTGGAATAATGGTGGTGGTGGTTGTGATGGCAATAGTGATGGTAATAGCCATTGCTTATTTAAGTTTATAAGAGCCATTTCTCAGTTCTTTACACATATATGAGTTTATTTAATCCTTATAACGACTCCTGGGGGGAAGGTATTATAATTATTTCCATTTTGCTGAAGAGGAAATTGAGACACAGAAGCTTAAAAAAAACTTGACCAAGGTCACGGAGCTAGTAAGTATTGGAATTGAGGTTCAGTTCCAGACAGTTTGATTCTGTTGTCTTAATTTCAGTCCCTATTGGTATGATTTTCTCATGATAGAGGCTTTAACATTCTCCTATTACTACTATGAATGTATGAAAATACTGTTAGTTTTCATAGATAATGATAGATTATAAAGTAATGCCTGGTAATAGTTCCTGGAACTGTGCATGAAAAAGATTCGGAGACGTGTGAGTTCATCTGACAATTCTAGGCAAAGTTTCATCATTTACCATTCTGCATTTAATTTAGTAAAGCTTTTAAGTGAAAGATAAGGAATCCTAAATAATTGAATTTGGTGAGCTCATAATAGTGCACTTTATTCACTTGGTGACTCAGAATGGAAACCTGCTTTAGTGGCAAGATACCTTTTCTGATTCATCGTGAGACAAATGAAAGTCTCATTCTTACACAGGTGGTAGGTAATTCCATACTAGACAATTATCTTTGATAATATCCTCTGTAACTGGGAGCAATTAAGAGCTTCCCAAAGGGAACGAAAACTGCTAAGATTACTAAGGAATTGTGAAACCTTATAAGGTGATAGAATTATCACTAATCAACACTTCTGGGATGTTTTGATCTAATAACCCAAAAGCTCATGAATGCTATATTCCTTTGTGCTGTTTTAATCCACAAATCGTTAATGTAATTAATCCCTTTGTGAAGTAAAGGGTTAACTCTGGGATTAGGTTGCTCCAGCTCTGCACATTCCAAAGAAGGATTGACCCTTGACTAATAAGACAATGTGGGTGTATCTGAGACCTTGGACCAGGCCAGATGGTCCTGACAACCCCACCCCCACCACCTCTTTTTGAAAAGTACAGTAAGTCCTCACTTAACAGTATGTGGCTTTAAGGTAAAACAACATAAAATGAAAACAGGTTCTCAAATGTTTTCGTTCAAAGTCAGAATTTTTTTCTCATCAGTGTTACAACAAAATGACATTTTTTGAGAACTTGCTGTACAAAACTAAGGATAGATGAATTAAGGAAGTTCTGTTCTCCTCAACTAAGATCAGTATTAGCAACTGAGAAGAAAGCATTAATGATTAATGATTTTTTGAAAATAACTTGGGTGTAAATTATCAGGTGTAACTTCTCACATCTGCTTAGGAGCCACCTTCTTTCTCCTATTTGTTGGTGATAAGTGAATCCACATACTAGAAGGCATTCATCGAGTGTGTAATACACATTTCTGCCTCTTTGGAAATAAAGTTGTGGACACCAGATCTTGAAATTAGAAGAAACTGTCTTTATTAAATAAGATTTTATTAAATAAGAGCAGTAATACAGGCTGT
Source organism: Solenodon paradoxus (assembly GCA_004363575.1). Taxonomy (NCBI): domain Eukaryota; kingdom Metazoa; phylum Chordata; class Mammalia; order Eulipotyphla; family Solenodontidae; genus Solenodon; species Solenodon paradoxus. Next base: position 465,569 of record RJWH01000724.1, on the reverse strand, counting down.
ATGGGGTGGGGGGTCCCCAAGATTTCTCTCATGTTCAGTGATTCCCTAAAAGGAACCACAGGAAAGCTGGTCTCAAATCCTTTGATAAAATTACAGTTTATTATAGACTAGATACAGACTAAATTCAGCAGTGGAAAAAGGTGCATATAGGGCAGATTCTAGGAAAAACTACATAGAAGATGGGGAAGAACTTGTCTTTTTCTCCTAATGCAATTGCACAGAGTGTGCTTAATTGCCTGCCCCAGCATCAGTCTTTAGGCCATGCGTCTTTTGTTTTGTTTTGTTTTGTTTTGTTTTGTTTTGTTTTGTTTTGTTTTGTTTTGAAGGAAAGGTGCAGACTGGAATGAAAGTGAGCAGAGGCATGTATGAGGCAGGCAGGGAGAGAGAGGAAGAAGTCTTCATTTTATTCAGTTGTTCATCTTGTTGTTCCTCCCCGTCCTGGGATATAAACTTGCATTCCTGAGATGCATGTGGATTACACTCTTCCAGAGTAGTGGGCCAGACCACTACTCCACCAGGACACTCCTAGACCATGCATCTTTAAATAGTTCCCTAAGCAGCTTTAAAAAAGAACCTGTCTAGGTTATAAAATTCATCTAGAGAGTGCCACAAATTTAGCATGAGTCATGTCTGGAAAGAGCAGTAAATTCTGTCATGACTTTTGTATCTTCTAACTTTAGTATTTTCCTATTATTCAATCTAATATAGCAAGAGTGTGCTAGAGAGTGCATTCTTTAATAATTTTAAGAAAGAGTATATATTTTTCTAACTGAACTTTTAGCTTACTAAAGAATTGCATGCATTTTTCATTTTGAGTTTCTATTAGCAAATCTGTATGGAAACAGTTTGGCACTTAATTCCTTGAACCTACTGAAATTTAATCCAAGAGAAACCAGTAAATTGATTGGAAAACATTTATTGTGCTTCAGTTAGGATTTCATACTCTGTGCATAAATAAGTCCCTTCCCAGATGCCTACTGGATTGGAAATAAAAATTTTGCTTGCTTTGAGAAAAGCCTGTTTTTCACTTGAAACATAATCTTAGCATTTTATGGGGAAGAACATAGATGATGCAGGTCTTGTATGCCAGAAGTAATTACAACCTAAAACCAAAGAAAATGTAGTGTATAAAGGGATGACTATTAGATTTTATCTGCTGTCCTAGCTTAATTAATAAGTTCCTCCTTTCACTCTCACAAGTGTTGGTGTTTGGATGGTAGGTTTTGTTGGTGCAGGCAATGCTTAAACAGGAATCTCTTGTCTTAAAGTTTGAACCAATTAGAGTCCTTGGCAGGTAGTGTTGTTGTTAACTCCTCCAGTTAAACTGCTGCTTTTTGTGCACAATATTTTATAGCAACATTTTACAATTTAAAGAATACAAAGTACATGATCCCCTGGTGCTATGAAACAGCCCTGTAACCCTCAGGGAATCTTAGGAGACACTGAAGAGCTAGAAACAAACAAAATGAAATATGTTTATGCATACGTAAGTGCACTCTCTCCAACACAGTATCTGCAAGACCAGAAATCTGCATTGAGGAGCTTTCAAGATTCCCAGAATTTCCTGGATTACTTGAAAACATTTGATGATTTAAAACAAAAATTTCCACTTGCCACTGTCATCAATTCTGGCTTTTTTCCTCTGAAGCCTAGAACAAATGTAGAGAAAGGCAAAACAAAGGAAAAGTTGGCAAGACAAGTCAAGAACTAAATTCTTGACTTGAAACCATCACTTGTCAATCTAGTCAATTTCATTTATTCACTCAGCCAAACATTTGATACTGCTATGTATATAACATTGTACTAATAATCTCTGGAGGGTATAAAGATGAGTTGTTCATATATTTAACCTCTGTTCTAAAATACTTCATCTCCATGTTACAGATGAAGAAACTGAAGCTCAGAGAAGTAAATAACTAGGACAATGCCACCCAGAAATGACAGGGCTGGGATTTGAATGCATGTTGTCTGATCTGCTGGACTGGGAGTGCTGTTAATCTATTGCTGCCTCCTAATGCTCTCCTTTATGAAGAATACAGTCTGTGAAGGAAAATTAGATGTAAAGAAATAACTATCATATATGGTAGAGTAGACCTAAAGAATACCAGCAAGTGGTGTGGACTTTAAAAGGAGAGATTTCCTTAGACAGAAATACATACACACACACAAACATGCATACATATACATATACATATATATATACATATACATATATATACTTCATGAAGGAGAAGATATTTCAGATAGTGTTGAGGGAAGAGAAGAATTTGGACAGGTAGCATTGGAAAGGATGGATATTCCAGACGGGGGAAGTATCGGGAGCATCTTTTCTGAAATGGCAAGTCATCCAGTTGGCTAGAGTTTTTGCATGTATGAATAATGAGAAATTGAGGTAGTTGGAAGGCCTTATTGAAATAAGGAAATTGGTCTCTATTTAGTAGGCATTTGGGAGACCTATGGAAGATTTTTTTCAGTGAGGAATGATAGTAAAGTGTACTAAACAGGGAGTTTCTGTTTGAGAGGATGAGAAAGTTGTAGAATTGGGTGGTGATGATTACACCAAATTGCACAACTTAGTGCCACTGAATCCTACAAAATAAAAATGGTTAAAGTGTGATACATTCTGTATATATTTTTCCAAAACAGTAATTTAAAACATCTTAATGACAACCTGACACTTCAGACTCAGAGGTAATGACTATTATGTACTGACTGTTGTGGAAGAGGAGAACAGAAGACTTCTTGGCAGTTGATCGAGACTTCTTTAGCCATTTATCAATAGCCAGATTTTGACTGAGTATTTATAGAGTCAGGACAGGGGAATGTAGAAATCTGAGGGGCTACCCAGCACATCACACAATGGCTAGCCACACTGGTGAAGAAGCAGTTGAAATCGAAAGAGAACTTGATCTACGTCTACCCTGAGAAAGGGTAGAGGCAAGATCCAAAGACAGAATGTTGGGATGAAAACAAACAGGTTAAGCAGAAGTAGTAGTATAGTTTGAGTCTGAAGAGTGTGCTCCAAGAAGCAATTTATAGTTAAAGTTGTAGTAGCTTCAAGATTTAAATATAAAAACATTTTGAAGTGGATTAAGGAGAGTAATAATGAAGGTCCTTAGAGTTCAGATGGTTAAGAAACCGAAGGTTTGAGATCCTCTACCCATACATACTAAAATCACCTATAGAGGTTTTTTTGAAATACAAATGCACAGTCCCTACATCCCAGAATTAGGTCCTAGGCATCATCTTTTTTTTTTTTTTTCAATCAATGTACCCTCAGAATTAGAAAATACGAGGCTAAAGCAAAGGAATGATTATCAACGTGAATATTGAAATTAACAGCACATGAGAGACTTTGACTGTGCAAGTGTAAACCAGCTGTTTGTGTCATATAGCTAAGATTGGGATTGTTGTAAATGCTGGAGAAAAAATCAGGGTAAGAGAATGTAGTGTACTTTCCGTTGTGTTTTTTAAAAGGAGAAATCTTAGCACATTAACAATGAGACCAGCCATGGCCTGGAAATAGTATAAAAGGAAGCAGCTACAGTTCTTTAAATGGAGACCATGTTCCTCCAGGTTGTGGAAATGCTCTTTATGAATATCTATCGTAAATACTTTTTGATACTCATAGTAACTATTAGTGGTCTGCAAATCTTTAGAAACCTTAGAATCTAACTCATCTTCTCTTGAAGCTTTAAGGAAGTTAGAATATAACATTTTTTAGGCCAGAAATTCCAACTTTCTTTTCATTCTGATATATGATAGCAGTGGAGAGGGCAGAATTCAAAGTGAAGTGTCAGATGTTTAAGGCTATATGTGTCTTTGACTCAGGACCCTTAGCTTATCATCCAACATCTCATTTCATTCTTTCAGCAGTGTTTTTGAACTTAATACATACAGTCATACATTTAAAGTGAAACATGTCCACTGTTGTTTCTTAACATGAAAGAAAGAATATGAATGAAAATTTCATTTATGATCAATTGCATTCATCTAGCTTATTTTTCAGACTGAGCATGAGCTAGGACTCAAGAATGTTCTATTCCCTCAGGTAATTTCAGCTCTTGCAGATTTCCCATAGGGAGAGTTTATTATGAAACTGAGTGTGACATGGTGTTAGAGAGGTACTTTTTATATAGCATGACCCCTTAACACCACCAACTATTTCATGTGAGATTCAATCAAAGAAAACAACACTTTGGTTCGATACAAAGAACACAATACTTAGAATTTAATGAGATTTTGATATATTGATCTTAAACATGGTGTCTTCCCAGGTGATTTTTTGTGATATTCCTATTCGGACTGTCCTGACTGCCCTCAGGAAAGGTGTACCAGAAAGTAGTGTAAAGTATACAGGCATTGCTTTTATTCTTAAGGAGTTAATGGTTAAATGGTGATTGTTAATTTTCAAATTTATATTGTTAATTTTCAAATAATTATAATACCAGAGTAATCAGTTTTACAATAGAGATATTAATCAACTTATATATAAAAATTTTCTCTCCCTGCCACAAAAAGAGTTTGGAAGGCTTACCTGGAACTTACAATTTTTATAGAATGAAACATTTTCACTAGTTCTTCCTATATCAACCCATACAAGATCAATTATGTATTAGTAGGATAAATATATTTTCATTATTTCTGGTCATATATTTTTCTACAAAATTTTAGGCAATATCTGATTTCTGCTTATGAGTCCATATAAACCTCTGGATCTGTTCTAAATAAATAGCAGTGTGAACCAGTGCTAATAGGTGGCATATCTAAGTACATAATAGAATATTCATTCCATAAATGTTAAAAATGGGTAATGTGAACAAATAAGGTACTACATCAGATCATATCTTTTTCTCCCCAGGTTTATTGATATATAATAGCTCTTATATCTTGACAGAGGAGGCATAGCCCTTTAAATGGACCATCTTATTTATTCTCAACTGCCATAAAAAGTACTCAGAAACAGACTTCTCTGATATATACCTTTCCTATGTACATTCTTCTAGATTTTGATTCTTTGTATATTTTGAATCCTCTCTGCTTTTCTCCATAAGTGTTCCTTTGAATAGTTTTCTTTTGAAATCTTCCACCAAAAATGAATTTCAGTGGTGATGGGTAGCACTGGTGAGTAAGGAAGCAAACATATTAGCATATTGAGTGGCTTGCCCTCCCTTCAGAATGCTGTTTGTGGCTGTTTATACCATTGATAGCAATCTGCTCTCAGTTTTAATGACATCATTTTTGTAACTACAATAGATTAGACTACAGTCAATTGTTCTCAAATATTGTTGGACAGAAGAAGGACATTTGAAAATAGATTGTCTGAACATAAAAGAACATTTTTTAGACCTGTTAAGAGGTCTAAAATCTGAGGACTCATGGTCTCTTAGATAAAAACTTAACTTTTATTAATATTGACAGTAAGAAGCGTGATACAGTTTATGTGATATGTATATCCTTTATTCCTCTGAATAGATTGAGAGGTGACTGAATAATTTGATCCTAACCATGAATTTTAAAAATTGGAGAAGCAAAATGTTTCTAATCTAGGTAGAGGTTCTTTCAAAGAAAGGTTTTTTTAATATTCACAAAAAAATAATGAGTATTATGTCATTCAACTTCTGCTTCTTGCTCTTAATCTCTGAGTATATGCATTTGATTTGGAGGGTTTACAATGGTGGAAGATTAGCAACCACCAGACTCTACCCATCTACATTTAATAGACATAGAACTTGTCTTTACCTTCTCCAAGACACTTTGAGAAGAGACCTGAAGTTTGGAATGACATTATTTTCTTTTATTGCATGTGTGACTAAAACCTTAGTGACAGGGACTCATCCAGCAGAAGCTTCTAGGTTATGTCAAAGTATGTAATGTCAGTTTTCCAGGTTTTTTTCTGGTGGTAGAATTGATTATTTCAGCCATCTTTAAATTGCAAATTAAAGGCAGTTTTAATTTAAATTTTTTGACATGCTATATAACAAATTAGTTGCCTTAAGAAGAAAAGGAATTTGCCTTTGTCTGGGAAAGAGATTGTTGTATTCAAACATTTTCATAGTGTGACCTTTCCATTGATTTCTTTAGAGAAGCATAGGCATGCTTCAGAAAAGGTCAATGATTGTAATTGAAGCACACATTTTTTTTCTAGTTGCAAAAGTGTCCATGTTTTTTTGTTCCAAAGAAGATGAGGATATTTAGAGCTGACCATTTGTTACAAGAGAAAGTAATTCTCTGATAGATTACTGTTTCCTTTCACATGGGAAGCAATTTGAAATCAATAATATTCATAAGCTAGATATTGATTTTCCATGCCATTTAAATGCCCTCATTTTTATTTCAGAAGCAGTAATATATCTGAGATCTAGGTTGAAATTTTCCCACTCTGTAGACCTGATTCTGGAAGGGAAAAAATGTAAGGAAAGAGACACTAATTCTCACATAGTTGTGGAATAGTCTCACAAACAGGAATGACAGGATTTTAGAATTAGTGCTTAGCAGGGCTTAAGCATGTTTCAACTGTCATTCTAGGGATTTTCATATAAGAGAATCCATGGCTTGAGGAGTCAGACTTGAGTATCTGTGTACTAAATTTTATTAAATTAAATGTAAATTTATTAAACAAAAAATTCACTGTATCCTTTTGGAAAAATCACCTGACTCTGATGTTTGTTTCAATATGCATCACAATTTGTTTTATATGTAAAACTGTTAACCAATATGGCACTTACTTGATATTTAATATTGACAGATTTCTCTTTTATAATCTGGTTTAGTATTGGTTTCTTTTCAATTTGAAATGAGAGTCTGATCCGGTTTTCATTATCTAAAGTTAATAAAGACTGTCTAGGGATTTAAACTGTTTTTAAAGCTTTCTATCCATATTCCTTCTGTAGGAAGTAATAAACACATTCTCCTTTTTCTTCTCCCAATCCAGCCAAACCAGTTAAATGGCCTCATTTTGTTAAATCTAAAAGCTTTTAACACATTAATAGTTTTTCATATGTCACTCTACAAATTAAATATATTTTCAGACTTCAGTTTAATTGAGTAGGCACACCAACCTTCTATAATTCAGTTATGAACTCTAACTGGTATATTTTGGAACTTAATAGGTAGTATTGTTTTGGTTTTTTTACGTAAAACCAGATTTTCACACATGTACACAACTTGATCTGTCCAGCATGATTAGTTCCTTATTAAACTTATTTAGCAGTGCTTCCTTATGATATATTTAGACAACACTTTGTCATCACTAGTAAGCATTTATCCCTAATAGTTTATAAGTTCTCCCAGTTCTTGTTGACTCTAGAAGCTGTGTAATAAATCGGTTTTATTCATTCACTTTTGTCTGAGTAGTGGGCACAGTAAGTCAAAGGTTAGTTGACATGCCTGAACATAGGACTGTAGAAAGTCAACCTTCATCTCGTATTCTTTGAGGATTGTAATATTGGGAAGCTAAGCAGCAAGAAACTTCTAGGTTATGTTAAAGTATGTAGAATATCAATTTTTTCAGGTTTTTTTTCTGGTGGTAGAAATTGTTATTTCAGTCATTTTTTAATTTCTTTTTTCCATTCAAAGCGTTTGTGGTTCCTCCAATATGTGATCTTGGTATTAGAGCCTAAAGAGCATCATTACACTAATAAAATCAGTCCCCTTCTCCATTCTTTCAGCTTGTCATGCTCTCCTCATCCTTTAGTTCTGCTGCCTGATAGTAGCACTCTTGAGTTTAGTGACCTATCATTAAGCAGGAACAAAATCCTTATCCTCTTTTTCAAAATCCTTATTATTTCAGGACCTACTTAGCCAATATTCTGCTCGCTTGAGGTAATAGAAAACTTCTTGTAGTGGCAAAGAGAATGGAATCTGAAATCTGACTGCCTAGATATGAATCCCAACTTTGCCTCTTACTCCCTGTGTGGTCTTGGGCAAATTATTTAACCTCTCTGTGCCTCAATTTCCTGTTAATGAGAATAATAACCATATTACTTCTTAGGGTTATTTTAAGCATTAAATTGGGGGTGAGTTTCTGAATGAATGGACAAACAGACTGATTTAGAGGCTCTAATACCATGCCTGGCTCTTAGTGCTGTATAGAGGAGGTAGAAAAGGCTCAAGACAGAACTCCATAGGACCTATAAGTAGCCTCATCTGTTTATAGAGAGGTTGTTTTTGTTGTTGTATTAGGAGAGAAATTGTTCATAAGGAATGGATTATTAACCTTAATACCTCCTATTCCCTTACATGGTTTCTTTGCAGAAAATATATTTGGTGTACACTAGCACCTCTAGCATCCACATTATATCTTTAAATCTTTTTCCATTGCCTTCACCAAATCTTTCTTAGTATAAAGATAGGACTTAATTTCCTCCTTCAACCGACCATCCCAAGATGCATTCCCCGTTTTATGCCCTGTAGTAGTAGTCATGTCTTCCAATGGTAGCCCTTACTGATTACATAGCGATTACGTAGGCTTTACTTCAGTATATTCGCAAATTCTGAGATTGTTTTAAAGAACTGTTTAAATTTCTAACTCACAGTTGGATTTTTCCTCCCTCAACCTTGAAGAGTCACTATAGTTATATGAGGTCATTAGAGTTGGTACAGCTTATTCACACCAGCTCTTTGAAACACCTGTGTCCCAGGCAAAGCAAAAGAAAAAAAAATTAAAGCTTGAATCTAATCTTTTCACCTCTTCATTAAAAAAATAAATATATCTCTAAAACTTCCCAGCTGGTGGGAATGAAATACTGTCAGGCCTCCCAACTATTAGAGGGTAATATTAAATAACTAATCCACACCTAATTTGAGCTGCTGAAAAACCCTATAATACCATTATCATTCTCCTGAACTGCTTAACCTTCAGATTGTTAGCCTCTTGACATATTTAATTCAGGTGTGAGTTTATAGAAGTTTGTGGTACTATTTCAGCTTTTTTTATGTTGTACTGTCGTGACTTTATTTCTATTTTTTTAAGGTGGTAGACACCAGAAAGGTATATGGTACATGGAGACCCAAAGGTTTCAGCGCCACTAAATGTATCAGACTTGCCTTAGAGAATTTGGGGAAGCAGTGGGCCTTTTAGCCTCTTCATAGACCAGCTGAGTCTCCTGCCATTTCAATTTTTTTGAGAACAATACTTCAGGGAACTTATAAACCGACAGCACATTAACACAAATCTGTATTTTAGTCAGAGTACAATGTTATTTGTATACTACTTGCTATATAGGTTTGCTCTCTGCACACTGTGTGAATACCATTATTAATTGACTTGTTTTGGGATTTCTTTTTTTTTTTTTTTTTTTTTTTTTTTAGAGAGGAACAAAGAAGCATTTTAAGGAAGAAGAGGAGGAAGCACTTTATTTATTTAGGGAAGGAGGAGACCAAAATAAACAATCAAATAAAAATGTTTCTTCCTCTTCTTCCTTAAGTACTTCTTCCTCCTCTTTCTTCCTTCTTTCCTCTCTTAAAAAAGAAAAAAGGGATCAGATCAAATTTGCATTTTTCTAGAGGAAAGATGATCTGCATAAGCAAACAAAGTTTTTATTTGGGTAGGTGTTTTTTGTTTTGGATATGTGGAATACTAATAAGTTATGGGACATATATCTGACAGCTAGTTTTTACTACCCTGAGCTTATGTCTAAGAAGTCCTTCTGGTTACTAGAAGCCCTTTTACCAAAACCAGAGTCCCTGTGTGGAGGTTCTCAGAGGTCTCACAGAGATTAGCACTTTTAATTGCTCCCTTGAGTTTCTAATCTGTCCAAAACCAACCCTATATCTCTCTCAAAAATAATATGCCCTATAGAAAACTTTTCTTCATCAATTAGAAGATTTTTTAATCTTCAAATGAGTATGACATACTGTTTTGGTGCCGAAAAACACATGAGACCCTATTAATTGAATAAAATTTTCCTCCTAGGTGGTAATATCCTTTTAAGATTGCCTTATCTTTCCTTTGAAGGTCACAGTAGCTTAAAGGAGCTTTAATGAGCTTTTTGTTAATTGGTTACCTGTTTCTTATTTACTAAAATTCTTCCCCACCTCTCCCCGCCCCCACCTGCGGTGGGGAGGAATATGACCACAATTACACTTTTTGGTAAAGATTATGGACTTGGATATTGTCAGTCCTGATTTCAAATTCTGATCCCACCTATTTACTGGTTTATTTTGTTTTAAAGGAAAGGTGCAGACAGGATGAAGGTGAGTAGGCTTGCAGGCAGGATGAAAGGAGGAAGCTTTACTTAGTTGTTCGCCCCCAGTCCCAGGTCATAAACCAGGTCCTTGGGATGTATGTGGAGTATGCCGATCAGAGGCTGCAACTTAACTACCAAGCCACCAAGGTACACCCATTTACTAGTATTTAGTTATTGGAAAAAACTGCTTGATACTTCTCCCTGAGCCTCATTTTCCTTCCATTATAAATGGATATATTTTCCTCAAAGGAATAAATGAATTAATGTATGTAGGACATTTGGCACAGAACCTGGTATATTGATGTTTAATAAAATCAATACCATCCTTTCTCCCTCCCATGATGATGATTGTGATAGCTACAGCTACCACATAATCCCTATCACCTATGTCATTTATATGTAATTCACATACAACATTTAAACCCTGGCAGTAACCCTGAGTAGATAAGTATCATGCATATGTTATAAATGCAGAAGCAAATTCAGTGACATTAACACCACCGTACCTCCCACTGCCTAAATCCCTTTAACTCTTCATTTCAACAATTAGCTTCTTGGTCTTCTCTCTTCTGAATTTAAATGAAAAACAAAATTATTTTGTTCACTTTTTTTCTGAGGTTATGTCATCTTTTGAAAGAGCACAGGTTAAGAACAAAGGCTGGTATCTAGTACCAACTCTACCACCTACTCTGACCATTGGCTAATTATTTCACCCCTCTAAGCTTCTTCACTCATTTGTATAGTAGGAGTCAAATTAGGACTTCTTAAAGTATTTAGGAGTAGACAAGTAAATTTAAAGATAGATTCCGAGCATATAAAAAACTCCCAAAATAAACTATTTTTCTTTTTTAGTCAGATTTGTGTCCATATACATTAAGATCTTTTTGCTTTTTTCTCTCTACTTATTCTTACATATAAATATCTCAGTGTTTTCTAGCCTTTTGAATGTTGCTTCGCATGCATCCATTTTGTTCTCTGTTTTGTCATTGAGTTAGCATACTCTCTGTACTCTCTTGGTACCCACTCACTATTTATTTGATGCTAATGATGATGGTTAAACAAAGATGCTGTTGGCACCAGTCCTGCAGCTGCTGAGGCTGCTTGAGTAATCATGACTTCCTAAAAACAGAAAAGGAGTCAATCATCTTACTAATAATTGAAGGTCAGAATTTGATGTTAGCATTTGTTTTTGTGGTGATTGTGTAGCTTTTTCTGCAGAATTACCTTTGACAGTTGAGGTAGTCAGGTTTTCTGGCAACAGTTAGATTATCATGCATTCTTAAATTACTTCCTAAAATAGATGCAGTATCATAGTCATGGCTTAAAACAATATTGATCATAGTACATATTTATTTTAAATGGAGCAACAGGTTAAAGGAGAGCTTAATTGACTGCCAGGCTCTAGATTAGTTTTCTGGTTTTCTTCTTGCTCATAATCCTTTTTGCATCAAAGAAAGTTGTATGAAACTTTTAAATTCTAAAGCTTTTTATTTGCCTCTCTGTTATCTCTAATATGTTCCCACCTTATTCCCTTGACCCTTAGAAGATTTCTTTCTCATTTTCTGCTTTTTCCTGTTTTAAACTTTGTCCTCTGAGAACACATTACCTTCCTCAGTAACCTTATGGGGAGTTTAGCGAGGTGTCCTGTGTATTATTTTTGGGCACTATGCACTAACAATTCAGCTGTTTAACACTGGTATGCATTATTATAAAGAATATCATGTAATTAAGGTTGAATTTATAGCCCATTAATAGAGATATGCTTACATAAGGTTATTCTTGTAATGGTGACATGCTTCTATAATTTTGATATCCAGGTTTTTAAAATAAAAGAAGGAAATAAATGGGAAAAATAATTTTACAAACTGCAAAGTAAAAGGAGTTTGTAAAGCAAAATTAATGACGTGGCAGATTTTATTTAATAGGAATTAAGAGTTTTTTTACTATATATAATTACTCCCAAGTTTTGTTTCAACTTAGACCTACCATCAAAGGCCTATTCTATAATTCTAGCCATCTGTAGGTCAGACTTTTTCCCCCTGCCTTTTATTGTCAAGGGATACAATTCCAGCCCTTTTCCCCACCAAAACATAGTTATCTGGAATACTTTTTTTGTATATATACACACAAATTCTAATTTTTTAAGTTCTCGTCCATTACGTAAAACACTGAAACTATTCAAGTAAGCATATATATGATTCATAGATGCAAGAAAGTATTTATTGAATTGCCAATTTTAGCTTTGTAATTTGGCTAAAGAAGGGTGAAAGAAATAAGACTTGAAGGACACCAGTACTCTGGAGGTAGAAAGAAAGGCCAAGAGAATGAGGTAGAGATTGTCCAAGATGGCAACCTTGTGTGCGCGTCATCTCGCCTCCCCCACAGGACAACTAGGAGACAACTATTCGCGGACATGAACTGGAAAAGCAGGACCAGAAACTACGAAGACAACAACAGCATTTACCACCATAAATAGGTAAAAAACATCAGGGTTCAGGGCTAAATCACAGATTCAGGATTCTCAGCTTCAGGGAAAAAAGAGTGGTGGAGTGAGTGGAGCATCAGGAAGAAGCGGGCCTCCCAGAGTCACTCCAGAGCAGAGAGCCCATCAAGTGAGGCAAAGGACACTGAGCCAGGTGAGAGGGTCTTGGCACTGAGCAAAAAGTGGACCAGTGCTCCGGTGAACTGAGTGAAGCCTCTGGGGAATCTGCACAGGATGCTGTCATAATCAGAAAGCAGCTAGGGGAATACCCCCCACTCCCTCCCACCAGAAATCCTGCCCCAGACTTAAAGGTGCCTGAAGCAGCATCTCTGGAAGAGTCTCCCAGAAGGGAGGAGCCAACCGCTAAACAGCACCTGATTACTGATTGTGGGCCAGCGAAAAGGTGGTCTTGACCATTCAGACCTGTGACTCTGGCGGAAGGCTTTGTATCCCCAACACAAACTCCAGCCCCATAGGCTGAACTCTCAGGGCTCAATGCAGAGACCTATAAGAACTTAAATACAACCAATGATAGATGCTACACAGCTAAGGAACCCCCATTGTTCCGTCAAAATCCAGGCTTACTTAGTGCTAGTTCATACCCTCACAAGGACATCACTTCTGGGAAACCTAACCCAAAGAAGTGAAAACAATACCAAACAGAAGACACAGAAAAAAATGATGAATCCAATTAAAACCCCAGGAGAAAACATGAATGCAACAGATATGTGCACACTACCTAAGGATGGATTTTAGGTCAACAATAATAAATATACTCAGAGGAAGAAAAAAGAGAAAACAAGAAATGAAGCAAGATGTCAAAGAGTGCAGCAGGTGAAATAAATCAATATAGGCCATGCCCTGGTGGCCTCGCTGTCTAATACTCATTGGGAGCAGTCCCACATATATCCCAAGGTCCTAGGTTCAGGACTTGGGGCCAGGGTGGAACAACCAATGTGAACAACTAAGTGAAAATGAAATAGTGTTTCTTCCTCTCACTTCCTACTGGCCTGCTCCTTCATTACTGACTGCATCTTTCCTTTTAAAAAATCAATAGAGGGGCTCAAGATTAGAATGGATGAAACCTGCAATAAAATCAGTAATCTAGAAGATAGGGCTGAGGAATGAACTCAAGCAAACAAGCAAAGAGAAAAAGGAATGAAAACAAATGACAACATTTGAGACCTAAGGGATAACATCAAAAGGAACAACGTTTGCATCATAGAGGTCCGTAAAGGAGAAGAGAGGAAAAAAGGGGATAGAAACTGTATTTGAAAAAATAATAACTGAGAATATTCCAAACCTGAGGAGTGAAGCAAACCTATATGCCCAGGAGCTTTAACAAGGAACCCAAACAGACCTGTGCAAGATATATTGTCATCATAATGTCAGATTACAAGACAGAGAATCTTAAAAGCAGCTAGATTAAAACTAGTCAGATACAAAGGAGTCCCCATAAGATTGTCAGTGGAATATTTCAGCTGAAACTCTGTAGGCCATAAGGGAATGGAATGATACATTAAAAGGGCTGAAAGAAAAGGGTTTTAACATAGCATACTCTGTGAGATTAATATTTAGAACAGGAGCAGTGATTAAAACCTTTTTAGATAAGCAACAGTTAAAGGAATTCACCACAAAACCAGCTCTACAAAAAAATACTAAAGGAAGCTCTATAAAGTATTTTAAAAATCCCACTTAAAAACAGCTAACAAAAAAATATAAAAGTGGGGAGGAGAATTAAAATGTGAATGGTTAGAATAAGTCCAAGACTAATCAGGTTTCAAATAAAAATAGGAAATAAACAGAATTCTTAATGCTAACCTCAGAGTAACCTCTAAACACATCTCCAAGGGAAAAGCAAAGAAGAAAACAAAAAGGGAACAGAATCTCAGCATAACCACACGCAAACCACCTAAGAAATCTAAGAGAAGAACAAAGGTGCTGTCTGTAAGGTAATTTACAGATAGGAATATAATTTATAGAAGATAATCTACAAAATGACAATACATAGTTACATATCAATAATCACCCTAAATGTTAATGGATTGGGTTCACCAATCAAACGACACATTGTGACCAAATGAATTAACCAACCTGCTGCTGCATTCAGGAAACTCACCTTTCAGAAGATAAATACTCAGAGTCAAATGGCAACCACAAAAATAGCAGGAACAGTCATACTTTTATCGAATAAAACAGAATTCCAACTAACGAACATAATAGAAGACAGCAATAGACACTGTAATGAAAGGATCAATCCAGGAAGAAGACACGTTTATTAACACAATCACCATATTAAGGAGCATCAAAATATATTAAGCAAGTATTATTGGAACTGATGAGAGACATCAACAGCAACACAATAATAGGGGGAAACTGCAACACTCCATTTAAAATCCACCAGGCAGAAAATTAACAGGGAACCAGTTGCTTTAAATGATGTTTGGGGTCAATTATGTGTAATACACATGCTGAACATTTCATCCAGAGACTTCAAATTTCACTTCTCAGTGTGCATGGAACATTCTCAAGATAGATTATAGACATAGAACATGTCTCAACAAATTTACAAAGATTGAAATCATACCAAGCATCTTTTCTAACCACTATGGCTTAAAACTAGAAATCAACCAGAAAAAGAAAACCGGATGACCCCAAATTAATTGGAGACTAAAC
Organism: Solenodon paradoxus; assembly: GCA_004363575.1. Lineage (NCBI taxonomy): Eukaryota > Metazoa > Chordata > Mammalia > Eulipotyphla > Solenodontidae > Solenodon > Solenodon paradoxus. Next base: position 450,221 of record RJWH01000724.1, on the reverse strand, counting down.
AATATGCTACTGAATGACTCTTGGATAAAAGAGGAACTTAAAAAATATTTAGAGACAAATGAAAATGAAGACATGAGCTCCCAGAATCTATGGGATGCAGCAAAAGCTGTGCTGAGAGGGAAGTTCATTGCAGTCCAGGCCTACCTCAAGAAAAAAGAAAAATCACGATCTTACCCTTTATTTAAAGCAGCTAGAAAAAGAAGAACAATTAAAGCCACCAATCAGTAGAAGAAATAATAAAAATTGGAGCAAAAATAAGTAGAAAAAGGAAAGACAATCCAGAAGATCAATGAAATCAAAACTTAGTTCTTTGAAAATATAAAATTAGCAAACTGGCTAGACTCGCAAAGAGTAAAAGAGAGCAAACTCATAACTAGAATCAAAGGAGAGAAGTTACAACTGATACCACAGAAATGCAAAACATCAAGACTGCTATGAACAACTCTGTACCCACAAAGTAGACAACCTCAACATGGACAGATTCTTAGAAAAATACTTTCTACCAAGACTGAACCTGAACTTGGAGCCCTGAGCAGAACAATCACAAATAAGGAACTTGAAGCAGTAATAAAAAGTCTCCCTAAAAATAAAAGCCCAGAACCAGATGGCTTTAATAATGAGCTTTACCAAAACTTCAGAGTATAAAATATGAATAAAATATTGAAGAACAGGGAGGACTACCAAAAGCTTATATTGACGTCACCATGAAAGATTACAGACCAATATATCTAATGAACATAGATGCAAACTCATCAAAATATTAGTAAACCGAATGCAAAAATGCATTAAAAGGATCTTCCATCATAACCAAGTGGAATTTATCCCAAGGATGCAAGGATGGTTCAACATACATAAATCTGTCAATGTAGTACACCTTATCAATAAGCGCTAGGAGAAATACCATGTGATCGTATCAGTATACACAGAGAAAGCTTTTGACAAGATCAAACACCCATTTATGATTTATTTTTAAAAATCTTCGTAAAATAGAGATAGAAGGTACATACCTCAGCACAATAAAGGCCATATACAATAAAACCACAGTCAGTCATAGTGGTGAAAAATTGAAAACAATTCCTCTAAGGTCAGTAACAAGGCAGCTGTTCACTCTACCCACTGCTGTTTAACATACTGGAGATCTTAGCCAGAGCATTTAGGCAAGAAGAAGACATAAGAGGAATCCAAATTGTATATTAGGAAATAAAACTATCACTATTTGCTGATGACATGATTATATTTTTTCAAAACCCTAAAACCTGTTAAAAACTTACTAGAACTAATCAGTGAATGCAATAAAGTGACAGGCTACGAAACCAGCACACAAATATCCATTGCATTTTTATACACATACAGTATGCTAGAGGAAAACAAAGTCAGGAAAACCACACCGTTTAAAATTGAAGTAAAAAAAATCAAATATTTTGGAATATATTTAACAAAGGAGGCCCCATACACTGAAAACTGCAAGTCCTTCTTAAAAGTAATAGAGGAGTATACATAGAGATGGAAAGACAGCCCCTGCTAATGACTGGGAAAATCAACGTTGTTAAAATTTCCATCTTACCTGTACAGATTTAATACAATCCCTATTAAAATCCCACGGGCTTATTTCAAGGACAATAGAACCAAAAAAATTCTTGAAATTTATATAGAGCAACAAAAGACATTGAATCACCAAAGCAATTATGAAAAGAAAAAGAAAAAAATAAATAAACTAATCTGGAGGGATTACACTCCCAGACATTGAGCTATACTACAAAGTGATAATGATCAAAACATTATGGAATCTCAATAATAATAGGCACAGATCAGTGGAATGGAACTGAATCAACAAAATATTCACACAGCCAGTTATCTGCAACAAAGGAGGCAAAAGCATACAGTGGAGAAAGGAAATTTTCTTCAATAAATGATGTTGGAATAACGACAGCCACATGCAAAAGAATGAAGCTAGACCACTCTCTATATAACACTAGTCACAAAAATTAATTCAGAATGGACTGGAGACTTGATCATAAGACTGGAAACCATGAAATTCTTGAAAGAAAACATAAAAAAGACTTTCTGTAACATCAACTTTAGAGAGGTCAACTCCAGCATCAAGGGAAACAAAAACAAAAATAAGTATTTGGGATTGTTTCAAACTAAAGAACTTCACAATGAATGAAAACATCACCAAAACAGAAAGACAACCTACTAACTGAGAATATATTTGTGGTCCATATTTCTAACAAGGGCTTAATATCCAAAATATACAAAGTGCATAAAACTCAACAGAAAAGCAGGCTATTCAATCCAAAACGAAGAAGGAGGAATTAAGACATATTTCCGAAGAGGACATGCAGATGGCCAACACTGTATGAAAAGATGTTCCTACTCACTGGCTAACAGGGAAATGCAAATCAAAACAACCATGAGATACCACCTTATATCTGAGAAATGTTATCCAAAAGACTGGAAATGTTGGCAAGGATGTGAAGAAATGGGAACATTAATAAACTCTTGGTGGGAGTGCAAAATGGTGCAACCCTATGGAAAACTGGAAATTCCTCAAAAAGTTGAATATGGAAATCCAATATGAAGCATCCCACTTTTGGGTGTTTACCCAAAAGATAGCAAAACATTAATTTGCAGAGATTTTTGCACCCCTCTATTTATCAGCCCTATTCATAATAGCTGAGAACTGGAAACTGAAGTGCACAGTGCCAAAATAATGGATAGAGAAGATGTACATGTACATAATGGAATACTACACAGCCTTTAGAAGAGATGAAATCCTGTCGTTTGAATCAGCATGGATAGATCGAGAAGGAATTATGCTAAGTGAAATAAGGCGAAAGAAGAAAAATAGATACCAAATGAAACAAAACCAATCCTTGGACACTGACAGTAGAACTGAAGTTCCCAATAGGGAATGGGTACAGTGGGAGCTTGGGGGAGAAGGCAAGTGATGGCAGGCCCAGTAGACAATGGTTAAGAACTTTTGGTGGAGGCTAGCGTGTGTTGACTTTTATCTGAGGAATAGGGAAGCTGTCCCTATAGAAAACCTATATACATCAAGTTTATTTTAAGCTGTGAAACTAAAAACAGAGAATGAGGTTGAAAAACTTGCCTCTGATTTTTTTAACCTTTATATTAATTTACAAATAATTGACAAAGAACTCTTAATTACTTGACCTGTAAACCTGACATTCCTTCACCCCCAGTGTAGATTGGTTACATGAGAGTAGTAACAAATTGAAAATTAAATGAGGTGATTTCTATTAAAAGTAGCACATTGTAGGCTCAGAAATACTTTCCAGCAAAGTGAGATAATTCCTCAGCAAACTGATTATTTGACATTTTAACCTACCAATGACAGAACTAAAATTAAAATTCAGGTGCTAGAAGAAATGAATAAGAGTAATTGCATGAATTTTGGCAATTACTTTAGATATCTTTCAGTATAATTATTTCACCAAAAGAAGGGCTCATACTAAAAAAAGGGACAATTCTTTAGAATAACCTCTTTAAAATAACCTGCCACTTGTGTGAAAATTCATTGAGATAATTCACATAAAGTGCATAGAAAGTACTTGACATACAATAACTCAATAAATGTGGATTTGCTTTTACTTTTATTATTTAACATGTGGAGTTTTTTTTTAAAGAACCTTTTTAGGAAACCAAGTGTAAGTGCAGACAAGTGTTTTTATAGATAATAGGTAAATTGCCAATTAGTATATGTGCATCTAATTTAGAATTCAGTAGGAACTGAAGGTATCTTTTTTCTTGATGGTTTCTCACATGTTTGAAGATTGCAGACTCTCTGGTTATAGGTATCTAACAATTCTAATGATTTAGAGACTAATCCCTTTAGAACAGTATCTCTTGGTTGTGCTACTTTATTTCCTGTATTTCTTTTGTATATGTGTTGGTAGATCTGGCTATTTAATTCCAAAACAGTGCCTAAGGAGCTTTACATGATTAAGAACCATAACATTCTTGTAATCTTTTAGTGAATCTGTTGTAATTTCTTGTTCGATTGTCTTTCTCCCTTCTTGAACTCCACCACTATACTTACATTGTTGTATATTATTGCATTTCTAGTGCCTAGAACAGTGTCTGACATATGCTGCTCTTCTGAACGTTTGTTGAAGAATGAAGAGAGTGACATCTTAGTTGAAAATACTTTGCAAGTGAGATCCTAAATGCTGCATCATGTAATGACAGTAATGAATTTCATTTTCTCTTAATAGTAAACCTAGTGAGTCAGTATTTCATAGAAATAGTGAACCTCAGAATCATGACAACCCAGGTTTAAATACAAGCCTTCTCAGCCTAGGTGTGCTCATCTCTTAAATAGGAATGGTTATAAATTAGGTATTATGAGCATTAGATGAGGAGACATATAGAGTAGCTTCAACAAAAAGTTCACTTCTTTTTTTCCTTTTCTTCTTTTAGTACATAATTATTCAAAATAATCTGCATATTGCAGTGATACTTGGTTAAGATATGGGAATAATAGTCCAGCTTCTATGGAAGGCAGCTTGGGATGGCGAGAGCACCGGAGTAGGAGTCAGGAAACCTGAGGAAGTCCTGACGTTTTACAGACAGTGAATGTGACCTTGGATAAATCATATAGGCTACCTTGCCTAAGTTTGTGTTTCTGCTAAGTGATGTTCCCGATGGCTAAAAATATTTGAGAAAGGAGCAAAATGACTATTTTATACCCTGTTATAAAGAAACTTCTAAATTAGTAATATTAAAAAAAAATTATTTTAAGTGAACTCTTTAAAACAACACAGAAATGCTGCTGTTTTTCTTGGACATCTGAGGCATCAGAGCTGCCATGTCCCTGTGCATTTATAATTGCTAATTTGCATCATTCATTTTTCTGAAGCAAATCAGTACATTTTGAAATCCATATTTCATGGAGCTACTTAACTAATTGCTGCAATCAGCAGCAATTTATTTTATAGCAGGACTGTTCAAATCACTGTAGGTTAGGATACCATGCACGCTGTGTTTTTTATGATCATATTTTTAATGACGAATTTTAATAGGGGAAAATGATTTATCTGTTAATATTCTCCTAAAAGCTCAACTTTTTTCCTTTATTTTATCTTTGCCTAATGGTTAACTTAAAAGGCTACAGCCAAGTTATCGACCCAGTGGGTACCCCATCTGTTGGAGTGGCTGTCCCACTTAGAAGGACCAGGAGAGGGAAAGAGCACCCTGTTTTCCCTCGTTTGGAAACCCTCATTAAATTACTCAGAAACAATAATCAGATAGCTGTTGTTCAAGTTAATGGCACCTCTGAGTCCCTGTCAAGAGAGCTTTATTTAATGTGCAACAGACCTGGAATGATGCAGGTGCCTTTTCAGGCTCTCATTTAATTTAAGCTGCTTTAGTTGGCATGGTAACTAGTTTGAGACATCTGGGAGACATTATGCTGAGGATTGAGACTTCAGAGGGTTTCTGCTCATGCAGAGCAGAGACCTTATGAAGTGATTTGTGTTGCTTCTCAATTTCTGCAGCTATATTGTTAAATCTTCAAATTCAGGAATTGTATTTTGCAGAGAAATAAAATTTTAAGAGGTTGACCTAGTTGTTGACTTGTTTTTTGTGAAGAGAAAACTGTTATAGATGAAGTGAAAATGTATTTCCTCTGAAGAATTTATTTTGAAAAACTTAAGCTTGACAAAACTTACTCTATGCAGAGTGGCTGTATTAGTCACTTTGTAAAAAGCCATACATTTTCAATTTTGTAATCTTTCACATTTAAAATCTACTAGAGGAGGGGAAAACATCTCTGTACTAAGGTAAACAATGTGTAAAAGGTTCAGGACTCTGTGGTTTTGCATTGTACTTTCTGGTAAAACTAAGAGTTACTTTTAATGCAGTCTATCATATTCTCACATAGAAAAGATGAAAGTAGCATGCTTTTAAACTCCTTAAATAATATAACAGGAAGTTGAATGAAAGATTTTAGTCATTTCTGTTTAACAGAGGGAATACCTGCTGGCTTATATTTTTAGGAGAAATTATGCCCATATGTTTGTGGTGTTGGTATAGAAGAATAGACTTACTCTTTGAAATAATGTTTTATATTCATTATGAATACCTTGCTTTTTTATTTTTTGGTATCTGGTAATATTTTGTTAGGTTGAACCATATGAAATTATTTTTGTTGGTCAAAAAGGGTTCAGTATTATTAGTTCAAATCCAACAGGATAAGGGTGAAAAACACCCTGATTTGGAACTAGGTTTCATAATGCTAATTGAAATGTAAGCATTTTTTTCTGAAATAAGTAAATATTTATAAAATTTCCGATTATAACAGTCTCCATTCAGACAGACAGCTTTACCTTTTTCTTGGAATCTGTAGTCACTGTAAGAAAAAAGCATACGATTTTACTTCATACTTACTGTTTTTGGCTTTTGTATCAGTTTGTCCACTTTATACATCAAAGCAAGACTTCTCAAGAGCTAGCACTGTGAATTGAAGCTACTAACTTGTAAATTAAGATGTTTTCTCTCTGCTGCTTGTATGCGTACCAGCTGTCACTACTAACGGTAAAGAGTCTGGCATTACAACTTGACTGTCAGTTTTATAGATATGAGGCAGAATAGAATATAACCTGTTCTTCACTTTCATGCAAGAAATTTTCAATTCTGGCAGGAACAAAAATTGTCAATAAACTCAGCAGACATGACTGACAGTCCATACAGATAAGCGCTTCATATTCTTTTCAGCATTTTTTTCCTGAGTCAACCTCAAACTGACAACACAGTGATAGCAGTTGTGAAGATTTTCTGGTTTTTGTTTGGGGTGTGTGTGTGTGTGTTTTCCTAGAGATTTGTCTCTTTAGGTTACGGGAACCGATATAACTTAAGAATATTGGACCTTGTGGTACAAACAGAAATTTTTCCTGTCTTCATCCAATGATTAAGATTTCCTGGTGGGCTAGTACACCTTGGTAGAGTAGCAGTTAGGTCTGCTACCTCTGGTCAAGTACAGCCCATATGCATCCCAGGGAACCAGGTTTGTGTCCTTGGGCCAGGGGAGCAACCAAGATGTAAAATTAAAATAAAAATAGGTGCTTCTTCTACCTCTGTATTCCTACTTGTTGCCTGTTCATTCCTGCCTATACCTTTCCCTTCCTTTCCTTTCCTTTTCTCTCTCTGTCTCTCTCTGTGTCTCTCTCTGTGTCTCTCTCTCTCTCTCTCTCTCTCTCTCTCTCTCTCTCTCTCTCTCTCTCTCTCTCTCTCCCTCCCCCTCCCCCTCCCCCTCCCCCTCATCTTTTCTAT